>SNQJ01S0129826.1:12318-25976 GCA_010110895.2 Picea sitchensis
GCAGACATGTTCACAAAACCAATACTGTTAGAGAAGCTACAATGGTGCTTGGCTTCTCTTGGCTTGCAGAAAAGGTGATGAAAAAAAGAAGGAGCAAGGTATCAGGTTAATTGTTGTCAAGGTTGTTATAGCAAGATTTGCCTCACCATTGCTATCTTTCACAGAGGGCCTTTTTCCATTTCTTTATGTAGACTTGTCATCCATTTTTGATGAATCCAGAGATAAAAATACACATTTTTCCACATATACGCTCCCTATCTGTTATGCAAGATGTGTATACGCTGGCTGCTCCACTACAACCCACATATATCGAGATTTGTGCCAGAAAATACAAAAATGAGGTCAGGTTTTCATGTCATGACAGGAGATCTCTGATCCTTGGCCTTCCATATACTGGAAACGTTCCAACTCGGCCCTTTAGTTGCATTTTGAAGGCTACAAGAGCAAAATTTCGATCTATGGAAAAGAGGAGAAAGCATTCAACTTTGAGAGAAAAGTTACTCTGGAGAAATTACTTCATATTGAGTCTGCATCCCTTTGTCCCTCAATTCTGAACACAGTGTTCATCCCCCAAGCTCTTTCCCTATTGTTGAGAGGACCTCATTGCCTATTTCCTATGAGCTTTCCTTTGGTGGAGGATTGAAGTGGTGGAGACCCAGTTGGAAGGAACTTGGTTTCTTGGTTTCAAACCGTGTCGACATGGAAGTCTGTAATGTTGTCACTTCTGCTGATCAATTATTAATAGAAATAATCATTTCCCATCCTATTCGTATCGTGCAAATATATGATTACTATCCATGGGCATGTTTGTAATGTTTATTAATGGATTATGCTATCTGATGTGCTAACCCCTTTTATATTATCATTGTGTACTTGCTTTGCTTGTTTGTTGAGAACTTCTTGCAGGTATAAAGATTTGGGTCAAAGTGCTTAATGGTGGAACATCATCGAACGTTGGATCGAGGTAGGCCTCTTTTTTATCTTTCACATTAGTCTATATAGCATATGTTGGAATTGAGTTTATTTCTGCAGTCATACCTATCTGTTGTGGTTTACCCTTGGCCATAGAGAGTTTTTCCCTCATAACAGAAATGGCGACTCCACTGGGGAGGGATCTTCCTTCTAAGGGTTGAAGTACTTTTTCTTCTTACATTGCTATTTTTCCTTTGTGTTTCTTGTCGTATCACTGCTTGACAGATTCTATTCACTTTGGGTCTGAGTTTTCAACCTTTTGTCCTTGCCTGGCCTTGTTTTAAAGCATATACGCCCCCTTTCCCTTGACAGTCGTGTATACACGCTTGCTATCTCACTGCAAGATGTGTATATATGCATTGGTCTCCTGAACATTCGCGTATACCACTTTCCCTTGCTTATTTGCTTGGTTTAGTGACTGTTGGGTGAGATTTGAAGATTGTTGAGCCTTTTTAAATCTTTGTAGTGTCTGTTGAGATTATCTGGGATGACAGGAAACCTATTTGGAGTTGAATTTTTGGGCGTAGTCTTTCTCTTTGTTTTCCATTTTTTATTTGTCCTTGTTCTCTGGGTTGTTTGTTTCGTTGCTTGGTATTCTGCTCGAGTTATTGTTTTTATACATAGTAGAATTTATATATCAGGTTGCTCATCAGTCCATGCATTTTCTTTTTAGTATATTGAAAATATAAAAAAAAATAGGCATTTTGCATTGGTTGGTATTTTTGTCTTTGAACCTTTATCATTAGCTTAGTGCATTTAGCGAAAGGTTGCATTTTACTTTTGAATTGCAGAGTTGAAATTGAAGACTGCATTGTTTTTATTAGCATATCATTCATTGAAAAGTTAAATATAGAATTTGCATTATATTCATATTTATTTTCTTGCAGAGTCATAACATCATGAGTTTCACTTCCATACCTTTTTAAGTAATCATGGACAATAAAATTTACGCTTTAAACTAAAATTGATCAATCACGATTTTATTTTTAAGGTGCACAAACTAGCCTAGGATTTAGTGCCTTGGAATAGGATTTTGTGAATAAACTTCTCCAAGGCAATTAAATCAACATATGTGTCTAAGACAGTTGAGAAGTCCATTGTATAATTGGTAAGATCAGGAGGCTTCGCTCACATCGGAGTTAATCACGAGGTCGCGTGAAGTTAGTTGAAGGGATAACCCCTGGGTACTCACCTAGTGTCAGAGATATTTTTGTGGATTTATTTGTATTTGGGGATCTTGCTAGTACCCATACCTCTATGAGAGGCGATGCTTTCAAGGTTTCGGGCTTTGCTACCCTGCCCATACGGTGATCTGGACTTACAATTGCTCGCCTGTGCATCGGTTATACAGTGGTTTATTAGTTTCTTGACTTAGGTATCTCATAGGTTACTTGCAGGGGTTATTCTGCTTGTACCCTGAGTCAGATAGGGGTCAGACAACACACAACCTTTATGGAGGATTACCTCTTCGGGGGGATCTGACCGACTGGTTGTTAAGCCTACAAGGGCCCTTATAATTGATTATGTTACCTCCAAACTTTAGCGGGGAGTCTCAAGTCCCTCCTGGATGAGGCATACCTTCTTTAGCGAGGGAGGCCACTCAGCCACTTTAGCCCGTTTGCCTGCATATTGGCCGTTTGACTTTTTGGTATGATCTTTGAATACTAGTTGGCCTTAGGATATATTTTTATTTTTTGGAGAGTCATAAGTCATCGTGGAGTCAGACCAGCTTCCTCGCAGGTCCCATTGGTTGTTATAGTTACCACCGGTTTTCGAGTTCTTGCCTTCTAAAAGGCATAGAATTATCAGGAGTGGTACACACACATCCACTTTTCAGACTTGTGGTTCCACAAGGATGAGTACCGAGTCTAGTCTTCAGAACACTGGGAGTTTTTTTACTCCCATATCCACTATAGTTAATGACATCCCTTCAACACCTGCAACCACTACAGTTGCAATGCCGGAGGCTTATATCGGTACTATGGCTTGACCTGTAGTTAATGCTTCATCTCTGGCCTCTAACCCTTTTGGGGGTTTCGGTTACTCGCCAAGATACAATGTTCAGATGATCTCCATGGTTTCTAGTCCATTTTCTTATAGTATTACTAACTTCACTTCACAGTTTTCGACTGCCATCCCAGCTGCTGGCCCTAATGCTAGCTTTGGACTTGGGGGCACTACACCTCCTTACACTCCTTTCCCGTTTGGTGTTTCTCATATTCCCCAAACGAATCCTAATGTAGGAAGTGTCTCTATTCTTAACCCCGGGTATAATTCTTCTATGGCTGGATGGAACAACCTAGCTGGCGGACAAGTTCCGCCCTATATCCCTATCTCCTCGGTGCCAATTCCGACCAATAATTTTGGCATGACGAATCCACTTCAATCCTCTAGGTTCCCACTTGGAGGAGGTCAGTCTTACACTTTGGACACTCCCCAACCTGGATCCAATCTAGTTGGGGGCAGTTTTCATAAACCCCAGCCTGTATCTAATCCAGCTGGGGGCAATTTTCACAATATGTGTCAGAACATTCCTGTTGGAATGATGCCCAACCCATCCTATACGAATCAACTCGGATAAGGGCCTTATAATTCCGAACAGGGCTTTGGTACTTACCCCGAATCCTGGATGGAATGCAGTTCCCAACACACAATCTTTCGTGGGAGGATGGGACCAGATGTCGCAACCCCGTCTCCCTTTTCTGGGCACACTCAATCTGTCAGATTTGTCTAAGTTAATGAATGAACCGGTCAGTCATGATCCCACATGGCCCCCCATCCCCACCAAGCTTCCTTCATACATTCCAAAGTTTGAGGGTAAGAATGGAGAGGACCCTGGTGAACACGTCACTACCTTTTGCCTTTGGTGCTCATCGAATTCCCTGAACCATGATTCTATTAGATTGTGATTGTTTCAACACACTCTCATTGGAGTTTCTTCGCAATGGTACATTGAGCTACCTAGGGGGACATACAGGTCATTTAATCAGTTGGTAGTAGCCTTTCTCAACCATTTTCAATTGCCCATTCATTATGATGTTGGCCTCGATCTTTTGTCAACTTTACATCAGGACACCACTACTCAAATCTCGGATCATATCCAGGAATGGCGTAGATGAAGGCGGTTGATTAAGACTCCTCTACCTCTGGCCTTTCTTCTAAAATGATTCCTAAAGTCTTTTCACCCTCCTATATCGAAGGAAGTTGCTACTTCCGAAGTCTCCAACGAGGAAGAGGCTATCTTTAGAGCCCATCAATTAGATTTAATATATGCTCAGTCTGGGATGTTATATCACCTTCTTCCAGAAGCACCGCGGTCAAATTACGATCCTAGGAAAAAACCTGAACCTCATTCCGATGGCATTGTAGGATCCGCCAATGTAAAGTCTACAGACTCGACAACGAAGTCTGCCGGAGGACTAGTTTCGTCTGGATCCTCTAAACCCACCCAGTCAACGGATGTACATTCCGTGCAATCGTCAAAAAACCCAAATGGTGACCAACAACCAGATGGGAACAAAAGGTAAGGTCGAAACAATTGTAAGGGTGGGAAGAATGGTAACAAAACCAAGGACAAAGATAATAATGGGAAGCATAATGATAATTTTGTATAGGGAAAGAAAGAGAAGCGTAAGGTGAAGGTTCCTTGTAAACTTTGTACCGATGACCACCTTGCACACTTATGCCCCAAACTTGCGGAGGCTACGAAGGTTTTAAACCTATCGCCCACTGTGCTAACAAATCCATTCCCACATAACCAACACTTAGCCTCGAGCTCTTCGAATGCCAAAAATGCGCCTGGTGGAAATCAAAACCCACCACCGCAATATGGCAACCGTGTTTGTATCAATATGGTCGACGCAAAGATCGATATAGCCACCCATTCTCGAGATTATAGCTCTTCGAAAGCTAGTACCAGTCTAGAAGATCCTCCTCCCCCTCTGGAGACGAACTTACAGATTGAGAAACCAGAGCCACCGCCTCGTATTCTGAAATGAATACTCAAGCGCTCTACCCACAACCCTAATACTAGAGCCGCCCATAACTACTCTATTGTTGAGGATCTGGGCCAAACCCCTTGTGCGATGTCAGCTTTGGAGGTACTCTAGACATGTCCATCACAGAGGAATTCCTTACTCTCTGCCTTAGGAGCTCTAGAACCTAGTGGCTCAAAAGTTATCAAGTTTGATGTCATGGACGTGAAGCCTCACTTACCCTACCATGTTTCTTTCCAAATCCACATGGAGTATTCCAAGTATACTATCAAACGAGCGGTCGTTGATGAAGGTGCTGCCACCTGCGTGATGTCCCTGGTCTGTTGGAAAGCTCTCAGTTCTCTGACCCTTTCCAAGTCGTCGAACATGTTGACTACATTTGAAGGTCATTCCTTCCGCCCTTAGGGTATTCTTCCTACCTTTCTGGTCCACTTAGGTGGGAAGACGGTAGAAGTGGAAGTAGAGGTAGTGGATGCACCTCTCGATTATAACCTGTTACTAGGTCACAATTGGACCTATGCCATGATCGTCGTCATATCGTCCATTTTATGTACACTTTTTTTTCCTCATCAAGGGGAGATCGTGACGATCAACTAGTTATCCTTTGTGTACTCTAGTCCTAGCGCATTTGTTGGACCGTCGATCCCGGTGATTGACAATTCTCAGTCGACAACTAAGAATATTGGCATCAGAATGTATTCTTCTCTCATGGGTACCTTCGACTTCTCGGCACCGATTCATCACCTTTATGCCATGTCTAGTAGGCCTTCTTTAGCAGGGAGGTCCATTCCTTTCCGCACTTCCTATCTTAGTGATCCATGGACCCTACCCTCTCCAACCTCGTCGAGTGAAGGTCAGTCGCATGTTGGCATGGCTATGCCACTATCGGCAACAGAGATTGCGTATCAAGTTGTTCTTGACTCTTCCGCCGATCTCGATCTTGTTACCTCTCAGATGGACGAGGAGGATCCAGTTCTTAGGCCTGTATGGGCCACCTCGAAATCTTGCTCGCATGATTGCCTAGATGAAACTTTTCCTTCGAACGAAGCCATCCTCGAAGCCATGAATGGTTGTGAGAGACCTTGGGACAATATGCATCATCAATCTTATTTTCTCCCAAGTCTGGAAAGAATCGAGCAAGATGACTTTTGGTCTACCTTGAGTGAGATAGTCGGTCACGTCGTATTTCCACTCGATATGCATGGGATTTATGTCGAGGGAAATATGGCGAGTATTTCTCATATCCTCTTGATCGATATCTCTCATACCCCTGGCAAGATTGAGAACGTAAATATAGGTGCGGATTGTTCGCCAGAAGAAATTCTGATCTACATCGAGCTCTTCAAATAATTTTGAGATGTATTCGCTTGGTCATATGAAGAGATGCCATGGATCAACCCTCATATTATCAAACATGAGATTAGGACTTATCTGGATTCTAAACCTGTTCGGCAACGTCTTAGAGTTGTTAATCCTAGGAAGGCCCCTACTATTAAGGTAGAGGTGGAGAAGCTACTTAATGTTGGCTTCATCTACCTGGTTCCCTTGACCAAATGGGTATCCAACCCCGTTCCTGTGAATAAAAAGCAAGGAACCATCCGTGTGTGTATGGACTTTCATGACCTGAACAAGGCTTGTCCTAAATATAACTTCCTCGCACCTTTCACTGATCAGATTCTCGATGAGTGTGCGGGAAGAGAAATATTTTCCTTTATGGATGGATTTTCAGGATATAACCAAATCCAGATCAAACCTGAGGACCAACACAAGACGACATTCATATGTCCTTAGGGTACTTTTGCATACCAAAAAATGCCTTTCGGCCTTAAAAATGTCGAAGCAACCTTCCAACGTGCCATGACTTTCGCTTTTCACGATCTCAAGCACATAGTCGAAGCCTACCTTGATGATCTTTCTGTTCACTCTCGCAAGAGAGTGGATCATGTTATACACCTTCGGCTAGTTTTTAAAAGATGTCATTACTATAGAATCCAGTTAAACCCTCACAAATGCATCTTTTTTCGTTAAGTTTGTTCGTCTCTTAGGATTCTTAGTTTTCGAAGCCGGGATCTTGGTAGATCCTCTTAAGGTTGAGGAAATACTCCAGTTTCCTCCCCCGTGCACGATTAGACAACTGCAAGGTTTACAAGGGAAAGCTAACTTTCTGTGTCAGTTTATAGTGAATTATGCCAATATCACTAAGGGTTTCATGCGCTTATTGAAGAAAGACACCCCTTTTATCTGGTATGAGCGAGCCCAAGAATCTTTCAACGCTTTAAAGAAAGCCTTGGTATCGACCCCTTTGCTGAAATCTCCTAATTACAGTAGAGATTACTTGTTGTATATTGTCGCGTTTGAAGAGATGATTGGTATGGTTCTAGTTCAAGAGGATGATGAGCTCCATGAGCACGTCATCTACTATCTCAGTCAAAATTTAGTCGGTCATGGGCTTAATTACTCTCACGTTGAAAAGAAAGCTTTGGCTGTCATTCACGCAGTCCAACGTTTACGTCACTATATATTGTTTTGAAAGACTACTGTGGTTGTTGATGTCAATACATTTCAATACATCCTCACTAGGCGTATCATAGGCGAGAAATATAATAAATGGATTGTCATCTTACAAGAATTTGATCTCGACTTTGCTTCAACCAAGTCCAATAAATCGCCAGTTTTTGCATAATTAATATCCGATTTTCCATGATTAGACAAGGATGCTATCCATGTCGATTCGTTTGCCGACGAACACATTTTCCTTGTCTCGTCATCTGACCCTTGGTATGGAGACATTGTTTTATATCTTCAAACCTTGAAGTTTTCTCAACATCTCTTGTGAGATGATCGACGGCGTGCTAGATACCAAGCCAAAAAGTATACCATCGTTAGCGACACTTTGTATCACCGAGGAATAGATAGTATCTTACATCATTGCTTAACTCATGAGGAAGCCAAGTCAGTCCTAAATGATTGCCACAAAGGGGCTTGTGGTGGTCATCTATCCGGGCTTGCGACAACCCAAAAAATCCTACGAGCCAGTTATTTCCGGCCCACTATATTTAAAGATTGTATTGAAGAAGTTAAGAAGTGTCACCCTTGCCAGGTGTTCACTCAGAAAATGCGCTCGCACCCAGCCCCTCTTCACCCAGTCATTACAGTCGGTCCCTTCACCAAGTGGGGGTTAGATTTCATTGATTGCAACCCAACTTCGGCTGGGGGGCATCAACACATTATCGTGGCCATCGACTACTTTACCAAGTGGGTCGAGGCCATGCCTACCGTAAAATTTGATGGGAAGACTGCAGCCTTCTTCGTGTTCAACCAAATCATCGTCTGGTTCGGTATCCCGAGTGAGATTGTCACTGATCATGGCAGTCACTTTCAGAATGAAATGATAATAGAAATAGAATCTAAGATGGGGTTTAGACATGGTCATTCATCTCCTTATTACCCCTAGGAAAATGGGCAAGTAGAGGCCGTCAACAAGTCTCCCAAGATCATCTTGCAAAAAACTGTCAGTCGGAGTAATTCCAATTGGCACATCATGCTATATCCCACGCTTTGGGCATACCGAAGCTCGGTTATAACTGCCACCAGTTTTTCCCCTTTTCAGTTAGTGCACGGTGTGGATTCAATCCTCCCTGTTGAATGCAGAATCCCTTCTCTCAAATTGGCAGTCGATCTCCTACCTGACACGACATATTTAGAGCGACGCCTTGTGCACCTAGAGAGTCTTGATGAGCAGCGTCGGGATGCCTTTACGGCTATCGAGGCAAACAAGAAACATGTCAATGTTTAGTACGACAAGTCTGTCTGTCCCTGGTTGTATGCTAAGGGTGAATTGGTCCTCTTGTATGACCAAGCCAAAGAACCATTAGGGGCAGGCAAGTTTAAACCCATGTGGCACAGTCCTTATATCGTGTGATGTGTTCTAGAAAAAGGAACCTACGAGTTGGAAGATTATGAAGGGAATAAATTAGCCAAGCCCAAAAATGAGCTCTACTTGAAAAGGTATTACGCTTGAGCCCTAGGCTTGGGTGGAATGCTTTGTATACTAATGAAAATTTAGTGTATATACATCTATTTTTCCCTTTTTGTTTTTGTCTTTGGCTTGCTTATCGAGTTTTCCCTTTTGTTGGAAGATGTCAACGGAGTCTTCGGTCTACCTAGGATTCGCATACAAATCTAGTCGTCATACACGGAACTTGGCTTCCACCGCTTGGGTGGTTTACTCACCCAAGGGTCTGCTGGTGTCTTCAGGTGGAGTATGCCTAGGGCCATCCATGAACAATGTGGTCGAATATAGCGTCGTCATAGAACTTTTGCGCGATGCTATCTCACATGTTATTCGCTCTTTAGAAGTTCACTTGGATTCTCAGTTAGTAGTATGTCAGTTGAACGGTCGTTACCGTGTACGTGATCCTACGTTACTCTGTCGATTCCTACGGGTACGTGTTTTAGAACGACAATTTGATTTTATTACATATTTTCACATTCCTAGGAGTTCTAATCATGTATCCAATGCCTATGCTAATCATGTTTTAGATTGGAATTTGTCACATTAATAAATCAAAGAAAACCATTAAATCAATGTACACATTGTAAGATATAAGTAAAGCCGAAGATCCCTTTTTATATATTTCAAAAATATGGCGTTTATATTACAAAAATTGGGGCCAAAACCCTCAAAATACATATATAGCCGGTATACATATCCCACGACATCTACGCCTGTGGCGCCGGATGTGTGTCATGATAGAAAACCACGACGTTTGCGAGACACTGGAATAGTCATACCCATGCTCTAGGTACACCAACAACCTGCCGCTGCATGGCTTCGGGTAGATTCTCTACCTGAACCATAGGAATCCTCTACGTCAAATGGGACAAGTTGCCCTGCACGTTCTGTAGGAATCTTTCCGCTTCTCCTCTCGCCGCCTCATCTCCTCAGTTCCTCCGTCTATGTCAAATAAATCCCTCTGGCCATTGAGGACCCACATCTGCGATCACACACGTATCTAGTTAATATTTAAAACACCATCCAAAAATATTTTTGTTTTCTTAAATACAAAAATACAAAAAAAATGAAATATGTAAAAACTCTTTTACCTATAGTGCCATAGGCGGCCCCTGGTGGAAGTGACATATATAGATCTCCTCTGAAATTGATCCCCGCATAGGGATAGTCATCCAGAGAAATGACTTGTCTCCACCACAAGAAGAAAAAATCATCGTTTTAGGGTGTCGACACCCTACCTCCTCCCTGTCGTCTCATGACCTTGATCCACCGCGCCATGGATGGATCACGTGGTCCTCTAGGAAGGATCTCCAATCTAGGTCCCAGACCTGGAACCCGCTCGAAAAAGAAGCTACAAATAATAGAGGCAAACCTGAAGCTTCGCTTACCCCCCTGCTTGTACTCTGTCAACTGACCTTTCATATTGGTCAGCAGTGAGGTACACCAATCATAGACAGTGGGTCTAGCACACTCTACTACGTAAAACATAAGTGGTCTCGATGCTTGATCCAACAAGGCCAATCCTATGATCTTGGTAAGCACGAGCATAATGATCTTCAAATTGAGGTTACTTATTGCCCGGATGGGGACTTGACTTCCCACCTTGGGAGTCCCTGCTACACAGTGGGCATCGATATACTCCTCAATCTTCATCCCACTCCCCGCTCCACGTGACTTAAGGTTCACAACCTCTCCTTGGCATGATAGACCAGTCAAGAACTAGATGTCATCTACTTCGATCCTCAATGGTTGTCCATCAAGGATAAAACGCTCGCTATTAGGATCCCAGTAACCCACCAACATTTCCAACAACCTCACTTGGGCCGTCATTCCTTTGAGAGCCCAAAACTTGTACAAGCCACATCTTTTTAGAGCCGCTTGAGCCACCGAATCTCGATCCACTGCTGCATCTACCTCCTCATGCTCTCGCTCTCTCAATTCCAACACCATCCTGCAAAAAACAAATCATTTTTGAGTTAAAAACCCCTCTTTTTTTCCATTTGCATACATATATGCGGATTTATTTGCACACAATCGCGGGTAGGGCCTGGTATACGCCCCCTGTGGTTCACATAGGGGCGTATACCTAGTCGTAGATGCAATCTATACAGAGAAACCCGCGTATACCGAAAATCCCAAATTACCCCCTCAAAAACTAAAAAATTGGAACCTGATTAAAAAATGTAATCCACTAAATTTGAAGAGGAAGAGATGAAGAGTCACCTGATCCAGACGGTTCATGATTTTGTTTCCTGATGCTCCCGCCATCGTTGTTTGAATCTTGGAGGTATTTTGGTCCAAATTGCACTATTTGGGTAAAAATCAAAATGATATAGTAATTTTTTTATTTTATTACTATTTATAAGCTATTTTTACCCACTTGATATAGTTTTATGCTATTGTTTCACCTAATGGACTAATTCAAGAACGGTTTAAAGCTCGTTTTTGTAGTTTTGACTCATTTTTCTTGCGGATTCCAACGTCATGGTTGGTCGTTCGTCTCCTTGGGAAGGTATTTTCATAACCTAGCATATAGGATAAGTATCTACTCCATCGTGCATTTTTCATTATCCCTTGACTACCACTTTTTATGCCTTAGGTACGAACCCATTTATTGCAACGCATGACCCTCCATCTATTATAAGTAGCGTCGTTAATAAATGGTAGAGACTTACCAAACATGGGTACCCTAGTTAGATCCTCTTTGTCATTTGGTGCCCATGTCGAGTTTTTTCCTTAGGACCGGGAGTCCATTATAATTTGATACATGACTTTATGATGAGCCTCATTTCTCATTCATGCATGTGCGGCCTTATTCCCCGTGGACTCCCAAAAATGAGTCTTAGTTAAGCTCTTTTCCGACTCATCTAAAAACCGAAAATATTGTCGAGTGATTTGTCCCTTTCACACTAGTTAAAATTGAATTTGAAAGGTCATGAGTCTTAGTTAAGCTTTTTTCTGACTTGTTATCAAAAATAGAAAAGATTGTCGAGTGAACTTGTCTTTTTCACACTCGTAAATTGGATTTGAAAAAACGTCTATTTGGCACAAGTTTACCCATTTTTCACAGCAAGTAGACTAAAAGATATAAAAAAAGACATTTTTTGGCGTTAAATTGTGATTGTAGTATTGAACCTTTAGCCGGTTCTTGATTTGCATTATAAACCATTGCCTAAGAAGTTTGCATCCTCAACCAAGCAAAGCCTTGTTTATATCCTTCGCAATTTGACACCCTATACCCTAGAGGGAACATCACCCCGAGTGTCCATCTCCCGCATGCATTTCCTTACATTGAGCATAGGTATGTTCCACTGCTGGAACTGGTTTTTTCTTACGTGCGACACTCGTTCCCTCCTCTGTATCATAGCATTCATTTGTTATGAAAAAACAAAAAAAGATGGGCGGGAAGGGAGTACTATATTATAATTGGCAGTAGTCGTGTCACCTTTGAACAGAGCACAAAGTCATTGACTCCTTGCGTTATCATAATTTTGGGTTTAGCATGGCCTTAGGAAGCTGATCTCGCTACAAAGTTTTCTTTACTAACAGGTTACTCTTCCAGTCCCTATAGAGAACGTCATGAGTGCCTCCTGCATATAATAGTCACATCATTGGGTCTATGCTGCCAGAATCCACCATATGTCTCATGCTCTTGTTCAAAGGAAGTCTATCAACCTGTGCTGGCCACTCCTGACAAATCTTGACTTTGCATGTCAGCCATACCCTGAGTTTTTCTCAGAATCACATGATACTATGGTCTTATCATGCACCCTGGCCCTACTTTCGTCATTGGCAGGTCACCTTGAATCCAACAATCGACATTTCATCATTGGTCGTTGACTAGGTGGTTTCCCTTGTGTTCGACGACAAGAAATCTATTCACACTTTGGGATTTGTGCAGTGTCTTGGATTCCATTAGCCTTATTGGTGGTTTCCTCACCTTTGTTAGTAGTTTTTCATCATTGGCTGCTATTCAGAGGGTCTTTTTCATGTATCGCTTGCATTTGGCACAAGCGAAAGACGCACAAGGTCGTTGGTTCATGAACATGTTCTTCATTCGATCTCCACCAAATCATGAATCTCTTTCTTTGTTCCTCGTGCTAACTAATGAGAGATGCTTCAATGCTCTCCTTTTAGCGAGTTTCTTTCCATCGACTTCAACTCATTTATTCTGGATATGGAACCTAGAGTTTTATGGGTACCTTGAGGCTTGCAGTCATTAGTGGCAGGGCCTCTCGCCATTGACAGATGGGAATACATCAATGTCTCCTGATCAATGGATTTCTCAAGTGTTCGACACCGACTCCTTTATTCACAGTTGTAGAAATGTACTTGGTGCCTTGATACCTACTTTCATTATTGGTAGGTTGTCTCGCGTGTTGATTTTTCTCACTTCTGCAATTTATCCTAATCCCGGTTTCAACCACTCCTTATCACTCCAAATTTTTAATGCCCATTCCCAATATTAATGAAATTTGCAGACATTAATATGCATTAAATATTCAAAATGAAATTTGACTGAAACACATGAAATAAATGATCTTTTCAATGGCTGTCATAAAACTCAGAAATAAACCAGCAAGCATACATTTAATGACACAATGATTTTTGGTCAATTGACACTGGAAAAACCCCAATGTGGGGAAAACCAGTGAGAGGAAGGGAGTTCTTCTTAT
>SNQJ01S0129828.1:0-16729 GCA_010110895.2 Picea sitchensis
TACCTCTGAATCTTAACTTGTTGATCCTTGAAATAAACATACTTCAATAGCTCTAAAAATTTCCTCTCATACTCATCTATGGTCATACTTCCAAGATTGAGTTCAAAGAACTCCTTCATTTTCCTATCATGGTAATGTTTGGTGAAGTATTTATTTTGAAAATACCTCTTGAAATCCCTCCAAATAACCTTTCTCTCATCATTGTGTTGGACTTGCACAAACTGCTCCCACCATATTGATCATTTTCCCTTGAGCTGGTAGATGACAATTCTCCCTTCTGCCTATGAAGAGTAATTGTGTAACTGAAAGTAATTCCTCATGCCTAGCAATCAGGTCTTTACATCCTCATCCTTCTTGTGCTCACCATCAAAATTAGGAGGCTTAAAATTATTCATTTATCCTTGTAGCTCATCCATACCATACCTCCTCTTATGCTTCCTAACATGAGATGGGATTGAACTATTGCGTGCTCTCCCAACTGGATGTCTTGGAGAGTGATGGTGATTCCTGTCAACACTTCTTGTTTTTCTTCTCTCATCATGAGACTTGTATCTCCTTGATTTTCTTGACTCAGTCTCCTTGTCCATCTTTTTCTCAATTATGTCCAAGCTCTGTAGCAACTTGATGTTGAAGCCATCGTGTTCCTCCTTGGATTCCATAAGCCTATCATTATCAACTTTATAACTTTGGATATCCTTTTGCAAACTTTTTATGGTCTTCACCAAATTCATGCTTTCTTCCTTGCCTTCTCCATGTCCATTTGAATATGTACCCTCATCACTTATATTGCCATACATCATTCTGACCTCTTCTTCATGGATGTAGGTTCTTTGTGCATCTTCTATGCTTCTGATCTATGTGTTGATCCTGTACTGATCAAATTGTTGTTAACTCTACAAAATGTGCAGGCAACAATATTTGTTAGACTAAATAATTTATGAAAACTATAAATACTATGCACATTTTGTTCCATAAGTATATCAGAATCCTTTGTTCTGATTCCTGGTGAATTTAACAACCTAATTCAAAATTATGGGTGAATATTTGGACTCCTCTATCAAGGACTTTTCCTCCTCTTTTCTCTCCTTTTGTTTCTTCCAAGGCTCACATGTATACCAGTTATGTGTTATTCACCCATATTCATCATGTGTGCATGCTCTACACACGCAATACCAAGTGCACATACAACGCACCAGTATTCAATGTGCAGAACTTTTATATCGGGCACTAATATTTAGCGCGCTCAACTTTTGGGTTCCACGCATCATTATCTAGTGCGCACAACTTTTGTGCCACGCACCAATATTCCACACGCACACACTGCGCACCAACACTATGCACACGCCAATAATTCTACTATATGTGGTGCTCATATTCAATGTGCGCTCATTGTGCATCACCAGTATTCAATGTGCACGCCCTGCACACTATTATTATGCACACACCCATCAATTATGCATGGCGTCCACATTCATTGCGCACATATTGCACTCCCATATTACGTGTGCTCTACCAGTTCTATACCCCACAGTTCCAATATTTAGTGCACACACTCCACGCATTGATATCTTTTGCGCACCATAAGTCCTGCACCGCGCAGTGCCAAAATTTAGTACGCACACAATGTGCACCAATACTTAGTGCACATGAGTCCTTTCTTCACTCAACTCATTTTTCCATATTTTCAACTTGCGACCCCACAACCATCATAAAAATACCTGCCTTGTCAACTTCATGTTGATCTTTGGCCCATACAAGTCCAATGTTGAACCAAAAGCTACGATACCACATTATAATGTCCCTAGCTCTGCTCTGAGCCATGTCACATCAAAATTTTGAACTCTGATACAACTTTTTAATGTATCCAGCCTCCTAGTTGAGTGTCATTACCACATTGTAAAGTCTCCACTATCACAACTTGCTAAGTAAAGCTCTGATATCAATTATTTCTTCTACGAAAGCAACTCATTGAAACCAACAGCGTGCATAAATAGCCTTGTGCTATGTGTAGCTATAGTTTCCTAGTGCGCGCAACAACCATGTCTTAGCAATTCGGTGCGCTCAACCATCATTGTGTTGGTCGCGTCGATTGTCCCTCAGCACACACGACATTTCTAGCTTCGCGCTAGAACCCATACAAGTAATGTTGAAGTTACTTAGAAAATAACGACTATAACAATAGAAAGAAATCATAATACAACTACGCATGCACGAACTGATTTCCTTGTGCATGCAATGATTTAGGCCTTGCCTCGGAATCCTATGACCATTACCACATAATTATCTAACATGAAACACTTAATAACTACCATGCTCTACATCTGCAACAGCTATGATGAACTAACAATACATGCCCAACCCAGCATAATTATGTACCAATTCCATAAACAAAAAATAACATAAGCATTCACATGTTAAACAATATATAAACACATATAACCACCATGGCCCATGCCTTGCATATGCAACAAACATATAGTTCTACAACATATACAATCCACACACAAATATACATACCATTGTAACACATAATATATTTAACATGTATTTGCACATTACTCATAGAATAATGCACATAAGAAGACACTTATCTTTTGTTGTAATCCACCAATTGCGCGCAAACCTCAGACATTCCTCCCAGCCATAGAATTTGCCGCTCAAAAACTCTCAACAACAGGTCACCCCTGAGTTGGGCTTAAACTCCACCAATGCAAAGGATTCCTAAGCCAAGCTAAAGTCTATCAACAATCAAACACTTAGACAAAGGTGACAACCACAACAAACAGACTGCAATCCCTCATTCCCCACATGCATGTCCCACCCCAGGAAGTGTGCCCCTTCTTTGTTCAACAATCATTCAACTGCCCCACTTCCCTTCTAGGGCTTCAACAACAGGTCGAACATGAAGTCTCGGAGCCCTGTAGTTGCAACTGGGCACCTTGGGAAAGCAATTCCCAACAGTTTTCTCACATGGAGAGAATTCTTACAGGCCTGACAACCTGCCTCTTCAATAGCACATGGGCCTGAAAACTCACCTCTTCAATAACACATAGACCTTCCCAAGTATAAGGTTATGTGATGGGAGATAGTTACAACAAGATACAAATGCTTAGCAGAGGAAACTTGGTCTGGATGATGAAGGAATGTTAAGATATGATCCTAACCCCTCTTCGTGGATCATTAGTTAGTATGCTATGTTTTCTATGTAATAAAGGCCGACATTAGTTAAGAAGGCCTATTAAATAAAGGAGAATACGTCAATGTAAGAAAACACAATAGAAGCTCTCGCTTCTAGAAAGATATTCCTCTAGAAGTTTCCTTATAAGATAGAATTAGTATAAGTAAGAGTAGGAGGTATTGGATAGTTTGTCTTGAGAATTATTGTGATAGAGCACTGCTTTGTTGGAGGTTGCCCCCTCGAAGAGTCAAGTGAACATTGTTTCCTATCAATAAACGTATTATTTTGGTGTTGTGGTTTCATCTATTGTGTTGTTCAATAGTTATTCTCTGCAATATTTTTGTTTTCAGTTATTATAATAGATCTGGTACCTTACAAGTGGTATCAGAGAACTTTCCTTGGCATAAATTTGTGGGTTGTTTTTTTTTTCAGGGTAGAGACGTATTCCAATGTCTTAAAGCTACAAAGATCTGTCGTTCAGCGCATAAATATGTTGTCGGGGAATCATACACGCATGAACTACAAGTGGTACTTAAGTGCACATTGTTGGCCACCCTTGTAATCCCTATCGGTACCCCTTCGAGTGGTAGTGCATCAGACAACACCTGTATACTGATCGACCTAGATATCCTGAAGCCCTCCATAGATAAACTGATTGGTCGCTTGACTGTTATAGTGCCATAGAGAACAACACTTGGGAAGTTACTCTCTAGTACCTGGGTAGTCGGGTAGTATGACTAAGGGCACGACTAGCCTCCTTAGTTAGTGCCCTGATATATTGGGTCGAGTACTATTGTTGGATTCCCCTCGTCGCCCTAATCGTCGTGATACCCTTCACCCATAACCCTTTTTTGTGTAGTCCCACCCAATTCTCCATCCCGACACCTCATCTACTCCCTAAGCCTCCACCATGTCTACTACCCGCTCTCAGAAACAAGAAGACTTGGAGACTAAGGTGTCCAACCTGGAACAAAAACTTGACTCCCTCCACATAAACGTCCACGCCGCCCTCGACAAGAAATTCAAGGAGATGACACAACTCATCAAGGTAATAATGTCGATCCCACTCCATAGGACCCTCACTCTTCCCATTATGAGCATACTCATTCTTCATGCTCTCCTTGGGGTTCTCCACATTCTTGGACTAAGGTTCCCAAAGTTGACATGCGTAAATTTGATGGATCCAACCCAACAGGGTGGGTTTCTCACATGGAACAATGCTTCTCCCTCCATGATATTCAACACGAAGATACCAAACTCCATGTATGGGTTCTATACTTGGATCAAGAATGTTTGCAGTGGCATAAGAAATGTTATCCAAGACTACCCACTTGGAACATGTTCACCAAAGCAGTTGTGCCCGTTTTGATCGGGAATCTCATTTTTTGGGAAGGATCACTAAGTTGCGCCAAACTGGCATAGTATCAGACTTCATCACGACATTTGAACAATTGGTTATCCAAACTAAGGGCTTATCTGATGAATTTTATCTTGAATGTTTTCTCAGTGGCTTAAAGGACGCCATTCATGCTCATGTGAGCATGCATCATCCTACTACCTGGTTGTTGGCATACCAATTAGCACTAGAAGCAGAGACCATTCTCTAGGCCTGACCCATAAGGGTTGCATTCACCATCCATCCTCGCCCAGGGGCTAACCCAACTCCGACACAAACCTTGAAGGTCCAAAAGGTATCTCCAATATAAATGGCGGAATGTCGCAAGAAAGGACTTTGCTATTATTGTGATAAAAAAGTATTCACTAGGACATAAATGTCGAGAACAAAATTTCTTCCAAATTGATGCATCAACTTCCACTTCCCATCCATACATACCATCAGATGAGGCTCCTGACCAAGAGAACACATAACTCAGTGTCCACCCCGACGATTCAGTTGCAACCCCTCTGGACCCAGAAGAACCTATCATATCTCTTCATGCCCTCTCGAGTATTTTGGCCCCACAAAAATTGAAGATCAAGGGATACATAAAACATATATCGATCATGGTGTTGATTGATAGTGGTAGCACCCATAATTTTATTCACCACTAGTTGGCTGAGGAGATCCATTGCTTTGTCTGCCTAGTTTCTAATTTTCAAATCCTCATCGCAAATGGTGGTACAATGAAGTGTGGGGGCCACTGTGAGAATGTTAAACTCCAAATGGGTGATTATCAGCTGAACACCCACATGTTCTCTATTGCCATGGGTGGTTGTGATATTGTATCGGGTGTGGAATGGCTTCGCACCCTGGGACCAATTACAATGGATTATCAAGATTTATATATGAGCTTCACACAAGAGGCTCACATCTATACCCTCCGAGGCCTCCAAGTTGGCTCCCCTGAAATCATAATCTCTCATAGGATGGAAAATTTGTTGAAGAGAGGCCACCATGGTGTGATTTCTAAATTTCATTTGTTGCAGGACAACCAATTGTTTGTCAAAAAAAACAAATGTTCCTTTGGGGCCAACGA
The DNA here is from genome assembly GCA_010110895.2 of Picea sitchensis. Lineage (NCBI taxonomy): Eukaryota > Viridiplantae > Streptophyta > Pinopsida > Pinales > Pinaceae > Picea > Picea sitchensis. The sequence goes on from SNQJ01S0129828.1 coordinate 5,656, forward strand.
AGTGGAATACTTGGGACACATTGTGGGTCGAGAAGGGGTAAGAGTGGACCCCAAAAATATCCAAGCTATATATGATTGGCCATGAACCACGACCTTAAAGCGCCTACGGGGTTTCCTCGGTCTCACAGGATATTACAGGAAATTTGTCCACCATTATGGAAAATTTTCTAAGCCCTTGACCGACCTTAATAAGAAGAATGCATTTCATTAGACACCTACTGTCGAGCAAGCCTTCGTAGATTTAAAGCAGGCCATGTGCACTACTCTAGTCTTAGCAACTCTCGACTTCAACAAAACTTTTGTGGTAGAATCGGATGCTTCTGACACTGGTATTGGCATAATGCTCACACAAGATGGTTGATCTATGTCCTTTACTAGCCATGCATTGAGTGGTTGTAATTTGGGTAGATCTATGTATGAAAAAGAAATGATGGCCATTCTCCATGCGATGCACACATGGCGGCCATATCTTTTGGGATGTCAGTTTTAGATCAAAACAAATCACCATAGTCTGAAGTATTTTTTAGAGCAGCGGTTGTCCTCCCCTGAACATAGCAAGTGGCTGACCAAAATGTTGCGTTATGATTATGAAATCATATGTAAAAAGGGCAAAGTGAATATCGTGGCGGGCGCATTGTCAAGAGAACATGAGGAGGATGGATCCCTCTTTGCCTTATCCTTGCATGTTCTGGATTAGATTGAGGAAGTCTGACAAGAGTGGCTAACACACCCAACTATGTCTAGGCTAATTTACCGACTTCAAGAGGACCCTAATCCTCCCCCAGGCTACACTTGGCAAGACAATATTCTCAGATATAAGGATCGCTTGGTTCTATCACCATATTCAACACTCAAGCCAAGGCTCTTAAATGAGTTGCACTCATATGCTATTGTGGGTCACTCTGGATTCCAAAAGACCTATGCTTATGCTCGTTGTTCTTTTTTTTTTTAGAAGGCATGAAGAAGGACATCCTTCATTTTGTCACTGAATGTGAGGTATGACAACACAATAAAGGTGAAACCATCAAGTCTCCAGTAGCTCTACAACCCCTACCCATTCCAGCTTCTATGTGGATGGGCATCTCCATGGACTTTATAGCAGGCCTCCCCAAAGCTGGGAATAAGTCAGTCATCGTGGTGGTGGTTAATCACCTCTCAAATTATGCTCATTTTTGTGCATTACCCCATCCTTTCACATCGACACTAGTAGAGAAAGTTTTCCTTGATCATATTTTCAAGTTACATGGCATGCCCACCTCTATTGTGTTGATCATGACCCGAATTTCACCAACACATTTTGGCAAGAGTTGTTTAAATTGCAGGGCACCCAATTGAACATGAGCACCGCCTATCATCCCCAGTCCGGCGGTCAAACGACAGTGGTCAACAAATGTTTGGAAACCTACTTGCGATGTTTTGCTTCTAACAAACAACACCAGTGGGTGCAATGGATTCCCTTGGCAGAATGGTGGTACAATACTTCATATCATACGGCCACTAAAATGACCCCATATGATGCGGTGTATGGCCAACAACCACCTATAGTCACTACCTATCTTCCAGGCACATAAAGGTCCAATCTATTGATAAAATGTTGCAAGATCGAACAACCACCCTCGTGGCTCCGAAGGATAACCTCCACATTGCTCAAAATCACATGAAGCAACAGGCAGAACAACATTATTCAAAAAGGGTTTTTCAGGAAGGTGATCATGTGTTTCTCATACTCCAACCTTACAAACAAACAACTCTCAAATCCCAGGGAGATCACAGGTTGGCACCCAAATTTTATGGCCCCTATCAGATCAACAAGTGTATTGGTTCAATGGCTTACAGATTGGCCCTTCCAGTGACTTCCAAAATCCATCCAGTGTTCCATGTTTCCTGTTTGAAGAAAGTAGTGGGACAAAATTGCAGGGTCCAAACCATCCTTCCTGAATTAGATGAAGAAGGTTCCCTTTGGCTCCAGCCAGAAGCAATACTCAATGCACGGAAACGTTGGTTGCGTGGCTGAACTATCAAGGAAGTGTTGATCAACTGGAAGGACACATCTCCAGAGGATGCGACTTCGGAACCATCGACCATACTCCAACAATTTCTGCATCTTCAACCTTGAGGACAAGGCCGCTTTTGAAGGGGGAGGGCATGTTAGGATCCAATCCTAACCCCTATTTATGGATCATTAGTTAGTATGATATGTTTTCTATGTAATAAAGGCTGGCATTAGTTAAAATTGCAAGGAGAATAAGTCAATGTAAGAAGACCTAATAGAAGCTTCCACTTCTAGAAAGATATTCCTCTAGAAGTTTCCTTAGAAGATAGAATTAGTATAAATAAGAGTAGGAGGTATTGGATAATTAGTCTTGAGAATTATTGTAATACAACATTGCTCTGTTGGAGGTTGCCCCCTCGAAGAGGCAAGTGAACATTGTTTCCTATCAATAAAGGTATTATTTTGGTGTCGTGATTTCATCTATTGTGTTGTTCTATTGTTATTCTCTGCAATATTTATGTTTTCAATTATTATAATAGATCTCCTGCCTTACAAGGAATGAATGAATCCCCCCCTGAAATACACTAAGGCCCAACAATATATCTGCATGACTAAAACTAGACACTTGTCACCTTAAGAACTAGCTTTGCTCCACTTGGTGACTCGTTCCCATCCCTTAGGAACTTAGGATAAATATATATCAAGTAAATTATATTTTTGGAAATATTATTAATATATTCCCTCTTCATAACTATGAGCCCCTTTTTCCTTTTCTAGTGGAGTTTAAGCCCCCCGTCTCTTTTTGTCTGATTGGTCTATGCGCAGTGACATGTTTTCATTAATTATCCGAGTGTCATTACATTTTTACAAAGATAGGCTCGTTGACCTTTTAGCCTCATGGCACACTTATTCGGGTGCGTGCAAAACTATGAAATGGGCGCGCACCCTCCCTTGGTGCATGCACAAAACTCAACACTTTGTCGCACTAAACCACACAGGCACTCCGACCTCAAAATATTTATATACAAAGGCTATTTGGCCCCAAAATATCTTGGCTACAAAGCCCACTCTGATGCGTACTTCAAGACAATCCTTGCACACTTCCTCAGGTGCATGCAAACTATGAAATGGGCACGCACTCCACCTTTTGTGCGCGCGCACAAAAACATAACCCAAAACTTAGTGCTGACAACTCACTAGCTTATATGTACATTTACATTTACAATTGGGGTTCAAGCTAGGGTATTACAACCTAGCCCCTATTCAAAAGTGTTTTTCGTATTTTTCTCAAGATCAAGAATGAGCCCCACTCACACTTGCCACCCCTTATCTCTAAATTATGTTATGAATGGTTATGTTAAGTATTTAATTCACATGTTAGATATGTACGTGGGATTTATTGTAGAAGGTAGAAATGATCCATAAAGTCTAGCATGCTTAAAAGAGACTAAAGGATGTTGTATATGCACCATTGAGTTAGTAGGTTGATGTTAGAAATCTAATGAAATAGTACGAAAATAAGCATCAAGATAACCAAAAAACAAAACAAAACTATGTGATGTATTATTATGCATATGAGCTCTTAATGATTATTAGGAATTTGCTTAAATAAATTGTTAGAATTTTTTTGTTGGTATAGAGCATGGATCTCTATTGGAAATCAAGAAGATGCCCACACCATGGTTTGTTTCTTATTTTTTAATTCTATTATGGATGAGTTTTGTCAATTTTAATGTTTATGCGAATTTTAGTTTTAGGAAATATTATGGGATTAAAATCTGAATCTCACCTTAAGGATGGATGCCCTTACAAGTGCTAGCAAATGAATCTCTTTTGACTGTATGATGAATATGAAATTAAACTCGTCATTGAAGTCATCAAATAAACCTAAACCAAAAACCTATCAAAAGTTATAGGTTAAACTGACAATAAAGGATCAACAAGGCCAATGTTTATAGAAATTGACTTTAGAGATTTGACCCTCCTATAACAGTAATATCAAAAAGTATGACTTGGATATAAATATATGTTTTATGGATGTTGTGAAACTATTACATTCATGCTATAAACTAGGAGTCTCCACATGTGCTTGCAATGGCGTAAATCAATGTTTTGTGTAGTTGAGTCGTGGTTGGGTTACTTTGAATGTTCAAATTATGAAATTTTGGGAAAATATAAAATAGCCCACCTTCATACAACATCGAGTAGATGAGTTAAATCATGTTGTTATAATTCATAATAGATTACATCATGTAAGGAAGCTCTTGGCATATTGTAAATCTATATGTTGAGTTGCATAGTGGTAGGGAAAATGCTTCTTAAGGGTAAATGGTAAGAAAATATCCTTTGGCTTATGAACATATGTATACATTTGTATTTGTATGTTTACAATTGTTATTGAGTTCTTTGACCATGGTAATTGTTGTTATAATGTATTGGTTTCAATTGCACTTGAGATCTATCAACTTGGACATGATACCTTTCCATATCTCAAACCTTGATAAAACCTCGAGAGAAAAGGGTCTAGAACTCCAAAACCTTAAATTTAAGAATTAACAATTTACCTTGGATGAGATAAGAGTTGATAGTAATAAAAAGATGGAGAAAACCATAACTAGAGACAAATTTGTTAAAGGTGTTATCATGAACCTTTGTCAACTTGAGTATGGTCAATTTAGGTGTGGCTACCTTTGGTGTCTTTGACTTAGCTATGGTTGACTTGGTTGAGGTCAACTTGGTAGTGGTTGACTTAGTTTAGGTCAACTTTGTAGTGGTTGACTTGGCACTGGTCAATTTGGTTGATGTCTACTTGTTAGTGGTTGACTTGGTTCAAGTTGACTTGAGGGAGTCAACTTAAGTATAATCGAGGAAGCTATTTTTTTTTACCAAGTTAACCTTTCTCCATTAGGCTTGTGTTTAACTTTAATATTGAATTGTTAAATGTCTGTATCTAGATGGTTACCTCGTAGCATTATTTTTCAGGAAACCACCATTACAGAGTAATGGATGCTTTCTTGCATTTGTGGATGGCACCTTATATAGTGTACTTCACCTAGGGGGATTTGAATCGAACCTTGTAGACTGCAATTTAGCCAATTGATCAACATTCTACGATGGGTTGGTTAGACTAGCCAGCCAGACTGGTGCCTATTACTTATATTTTCATTATCTTAATTACAGCCAAAAATTAAAAAAATGGTACATTTCAAATGTTTGTAGGGTCTCTCAAAACAATGGGACCACATGGAGAGTAGAAATTGAGAGGTATTTTCGGTAGGGCTCAACATGTTAATGTTTTGGCATTATGTGAACAAAAGAGTGCACCCTTTCTCTCCTAAACATGTTAATGTTTTGGCATTATGTGAACAAAAGAGTGCACCCTTTCTCTCCTACACCTAGTGGGTTGGGCATTGTAGGATGGTAAGATAGAAATATAGGAATTGATCTTTTGCAATGAAGAATAAAAAATACTTAGGGAGCATGTGTTGGTGATGAGCTTAGTCACCTCATTACTACACAAGGTTCATGTTGACAAGGTATAGTCATTGGGTTGGGCACTCAACAATCTACATTGGATGACTCCGTAAGAAAACAATTATGTGCCTTGGAAACAATTATAAATGTGTAGATAAAATACGATAAACATGTAATCAAAATTATGTACCCTTAAAAATAAATGTTATCCGAAAATGTTTGCATAAGTAGGCCACCAAAAAGTGGGTGGTACATAGCTCTACTATTATTTCTAGGTCTTGTACTTTTATATGATTACTCAAATATTTCACCTCTCTTTGCATGGATGGTTTTGCAATGAATTGATACTTTATTTTTCTCATTAATTTCACCACTTGTATGCCCACATAAGCCATATATGCCACACATGTGGTCCAACCAACGCATCTTTGCAAGGGTAAGTGGATCATCATGTTGTTTGATAGACCTAACTTTATCACACATCGGTTCCTTCCTTATGTCGGGGCATTATGGCTCACCACCTTTGCCACATAAGCAACATAATCACCCCCCTTCTCCATTCCCCCTTCTTGCACGTCCTTGATGCTTCTTCTCTTCTTATATTAGTTTCAAATTTGTGATTGTTGTTATTGCCACCTTTTTCATGTCTAACATGTTTCATTTTCCTAATTGCTTGTGAGATTTAATGTTCATGTCAAGTCACAACTCCCACACTTCAATGAATCCTTTCTCTTTCCATGGGGGGCAAATGCAGTGCATGGAATTCACACTTCACATTTTCTATACTGAAACCTACCTTAAGATGACATAAACGACAACATTATCGTGTGTTGAAGTCTCCCAGTTTGAGTTCTTTTCAATAGGTTTGAATAAATGAATTTGGGTCCTTAACCTAGTCTTGGGGCCTCATTTGATTAGTCTAAGGTATAAAGGTGGGTTTTCCATGGTCTCTCCCCTGGTTGTTGCCTTATTATACCATAGTTGATCATCTTTTGACCACAAATTGCCTCCATCCAGGTTCCCCTCTGGTTGACTCTATCATTGTTGGGAAACCTTGCATTCATTACGACCCCAAATATTATTCCAAGTGGTTAGAAACCCCTTCAAAGACCACATGCACCCCCAACTTTGATGCCTCTTTCACTACTATGTTGGAACCCTACTTAGTGTAAGTGGTTATCTCCTCATAGTGACATGGGTGTAGCAGTTTTGATATTTAGTTCATTTTCCTATAAAATATAGACCCCCTTTTCTATCTATTGTGCATGTTTAGACCCTAACACATGTGACTTGAAGGTCAAATCTTGTAGTTTAATTAGAGGAGGAGTAGTTTGTACCATTGATTTATGGATCAACAAGTGAATGCTCCCTAATCACTTAGTTATGTGTAAATATGATCCTCATATTCTCAATAGAAGGCTAGGGGTTGTTTAGTGGGTATCATTATTAATCAAAGCCTTGTAACACTATTTGTTTTACAATAGTCTCATGTGCTCTTGGATCTTGCTTAGGTTCCTATATCCAACACTTGCTCACTGGTTTGGGTCCTTTTCAAGGTTGGAGATTGCATCTCGTGGCAGACATGGAGCATCCCTCTCTTTGTACTTTGATCGATATCTTCCCATTTCCCACCTCAAAGGAGGTATTCAACACCAACTTGTGGTAGGAGGATCACCCTTCTATCGAGAGCACACAAACACATTTTACTTTTACTTGTATTTGGTGTAGGTTTGTTGGTTACACATTTTCTTGTTTCATTTATCATATGCATGCCTGTGTGTGTGTGTGGAGATCGAAATTTTGGTTAGTATTTTGCAACAGGACCTACATAGATCGAAGGTATGCCAATTGTTAGCACTAGAAGTCACATTAAGATTGCATTGAAGGTAATCCTAGTACCCATCAATTTATATGTCACAGGTAATTGAGTTTTGAGTGGTCAAATGGAGAAAACTCAATAATAATAGCGTTCTAACTCAGAAATCTGGACTAGCATGCATAAGCAATTGAGGTCTGGAATCAACTTCAGTCAGTAAGTTGGAGTAAGGGTGAGTAGGAGGAAGATTTAGTGAGAAAGGTGTAGAGGTCTGATATGAACATCAAATTTTCCAGCAGCCTAAAAAGGAAAAACTTAAACACAAGGTCCTCTTGGATTCAAATTTCAAGGAAGCTGAAAGAAATCATGATAGTACTATAATCAAACATTTATCGTAATACAGTTACAACAATCCATGTGAATCAATCAAACATGAACTCTCTCAGTATCAGAGACAAATAAGATGGAGTAAGAAAGCTGACTTAGATTAACCAAGATGTCTCAAAAACAAATACATAACTAGAGAACTAGTTGTTCTCAATCAAAATATTACAATATCAGGGAGCCTAGCTCAACCATTTGACCATAACAAAATATCAAAACTCTCTATAAATACCCAACATTATTGCAACCACCAGGAGTGTGATCGGACCCCCGCATTCAAAGTTTCCAGTCGGTGCATGCTCTGTCAGATTGTGCAGGCCTCCTCATGTCAGATGCGAGCCAGATGCAGTTATGTGCTTTACAGGAAAATCTGTCCATAAGGAAGCTTTAGATGGGCAGTCTGCCTTCACGACCGCTCTTTGCATGTTTTCCATTTATGGGGTGAGACGAGGTCTCAACTGCCACCCCCATCTTCAACAACTACCTTCATCGGGATTAGGATGAGGCCTGACACCCATGAATGTTCCAGGCGGTGCCCATGACTTCTTCGAGTCAATCCCGACGCCTCGAGGCTCTGCAGATCTTCTTCCGTGACCAATATGAGTGTTGCAGGTGACAGGCTGATAGTGTATACATTTTAGACAATTATGTAGCGCCATAGCACTACAAAATGTCTGTGTGATGATGTGGCAAGAGAAAAATGCGTTGAGGTGGGGTGATGTAGAGCGACAGTGGGTTTTTAGCTTTTGTTCTTTCATTTTTTCACCAAGGGGTCGAAAACACACCCTTTGACTGGATTTTGAGGGTGCTTGAGCTGTTCAAACCTCAAAGTTTTCATTCTTCCTGTGGAAATCATGGGCAAAATGCCACATGATTTACACCATAATTCTCCTGAGGGTAAATCTCAATCACTGCTTGATTCCTATAAAGCAGGTGCCAAATTCACATGTTAAAATATAGGCTCCATGGGGGATAGAGACCTCCTTGCAAGGCTCTAAGATCTTCAGTAGTTCCAGTCACCTTATGCATTGGGCTATGGAGTCATGCTCAAAAACATCCGACCGAGGATCACAGGTACACTATTCTACTTAGGAAAGGAAAACAAACACACATGCTCCAGAAAGAGCTTATTTATGTACAAAACCTAAGCTAACTGACTTTTACAATGGGCTAGGTGAAGGCAAACTTCCACCACAGCCATTCAAACTGTTTGATAATCGAATCCTTCGCTTCACTACAAGTGATCCATAAAAAACAAGGAGAGTGTGGCAATTGTCTAATTTCATTCTTATGATCGCCCATATTACTTTCAAATGCTGCTAAAAATATCAAGCTTGCATGCTCCAAAGCATTCGAGAAGTATAATTCTATGTACTCATCGACAAGGTCACGAAACTGAAGGCAACGCATGATTAACTTATGGAAGGTTACCTTCATTGTGCCATAGCCGCTGACAGTTTGTTTGATGTCTTCTACAGGCACACCTGATTGAATTACAAAAACAGGCCTCTTTGGGTCAAAAAGCTGCTTCGTAACTTCAAAACCACCCGTGGGTTGATTGTTGATCATCTCTGCACATACCGTGGGGATAGTCTGCTGCTCATCATCACTAGAATATTCATCAAAAATGGGATACCCCACATATCTATGATCAATCTCTAAAACAATAATTTCATCAAGAATATAGTTGTGAAAAATATCCACTTCAGGAACAACAGTAACTGCTACTTCTAGCTAATCATACACATGATTTTCATCAAGACAGGGTTGTTCATTTGTGGGTGATGGATGAGAGATCAGCTGCATATGAAAATCCCTTTCAACACCTCCATAGCATTTACAAGGATCATAATCATCATCATAAACCAAAATTGCGCCAAAAGGCTCCAAACAAAACATAGAGAAATTTTGTTCATCACCATCACTGGTATGTTCATAACAAACCTTTGACTCTTGACATTCAGAACGTCTTGTTTCGGGGTGATCTCTACCAGCAAAGCATTCATCACCAAAGTGTTTGTCAACAACAAACAACTCTTGGTCAATGTTTGAGACAGTGACTTCCTTAGAAACAAGGTTATCCAAGATACCTGCTCCGAGGACGAAATCATCCACAGTCTTTCCTTCATAGGGACAACAAGTAAAACCTGCCTCATTGTAGTGTACCTTTTACTAAACCAAGGCTTATAACACGCAATATAACAATCGGTATACACTCACGTTTTACTTAGATAACACCTACAGTCCAGTATATATATATATACACCACATGCATTTAACAATTAAACACACTCAACACAGAGTATTCATATAAATTATTGCCATAATTAACAATCAATTGCACTCCATACTAAATCATATACACAGTGGAAACATGATAATATATATAGCACAGTCATGCCAAATGTGATAAGAACGTAGATAAACACTTATCTTGTAACAGTAGTGAAATCCACCAACCAAGTGCAGGCCTTCCACGAACCTCCCAGCCTTAGACCACACTGTTCATCAGCTCAACAGTGGGTCACCCCCGAGCTGGGATAGAGCTCCACCCCAAGGCAAGGAATCCTATCTAGGCTGAGGTTACAGGGAAAACCACACTCAGAATCTGGAAGGATTCTTCCCAGAATGCCATTTTACGCCCACTACTCCCAGACTCTCATTCCCCACATGCCTGTTCCGCCTGGGAGTATACACCTTCACAAGCACAGTCCATCGGTGCTAACCTCCCTCTCTGGGCCTCGGCAACAGGCCGGATCAGGAAGTCTCAGAGCCTGAAGCTAGTGCTGGACACTCTCTGGAAGAAACCTCTTCCAACCACATCCACCTCCCTCCCCCCCGAGAGAGATCACACACAGGCTCAATTACCACCTGCACTGGACAACAATTCGTGTGCAATCCATCTCTGCATGACCACCACAGTCAACCGGGAATACAGACTCAGACCTCCCAGAACCAGCTCCACCATGGCAGTCAGGTCTCCTCGTGTTAACTATTGCAGGCCACTACCCCGACTCCCCTCCTGACCGAATGAATGTTTTTCCTCCCCCCCAACTGGGATTGACTCACCCTCTGGTGTCGGGCATGCGTGACAGACAATCCACGCAAGGGTCAGCACAAGGTTCAGACAGTTCAGAAGATGTACGAGGGTGTTTCTGCAGGGGTCAGATCCGTTCCTCCTGGCAATCCGTGAGTCGAAATGGAGAAGAGAACCCCCAACACGGCTCATCGAGGCTTTTATTGCATGGTCAGGGTTGACATTGTCACCCATGCAACTGCATGCGTTCCGGTAACGTGCGTGCTTCCCACCGTTTGGAAATCACATGTCCTTTCAAAAAGGACTTAGGTTAAAACATATAATGCACATATCTTTTGGAGTAATATTAAAATATTATTCCCAAGGCTTA
>SNQJ01S0129829.1:8102-27860 GCA_010110895.2 Picea sitchensis
ATGACAACCTTTCTGAGATCTTCATCTTCTGTAGGAATATGTTCATAACTCTCTTCATGAGCCATACTTGGTGAATGCCTCCTTGAAACTTGTGGTGATGATATAAGATTCCTTCTTGAAGGATGAGAACTTGGCTCTACAAGTTGACCTTCTCCTCTTGTGAGTTTCAACCTTGTGATCATCAGAAAACAAAACACTTGCAAATAATCAAGTCTTCAAAAACCTATGCTCTGATACCAACTTGTTCTAAAAATGAAGAAGACTTGTATTCTTGAAAATATTTGCAAGATTTATTTTATGTGTTAAATTGCAAATGGATCAACTTTGCAACACAGATTTTATATAAATTACTCATTCAAGATACATTTAAACAACAACAATAAACAGTGAACAAAAAACACATAACACAACAAATGATAAAGGAGTTCACCCCTCTCTTGGGCTACATCTCCTGGTCCAACTTCCAATGGATCTTTTGTATTATTTGCTCAAATTTCTCAAATATGTTCTTTACATTTCTCAAAATTCCAAATAGATGGCTCCAATGGATCCAGAACGTCCAAAAACCCCTAGTTGGGCTTTTTCGGCACCTCGTTTGGCCAAAAATTGAAGAAGATAGGCTTCCTGGAAGTTCCCCTTCAAACTTGTTGTCTCTGGATCACCAAAATGCACCCTTGTTGGCTCAACCTAGCCCCCATGTGCTTTTATGCGTTAAAACTCAGCACCGGGCACAACTGCACAACCAGTACAAACTGTCGAATGGTTACGCACTGGCCCTTAACCGCCAAGGCCTGTGGGCACATGGACACCACATGACCGCGCGCATACCACAATGGTTACACAACACATATATATAACCTCGGTTTTAACCGCCCATAGCAATGGTCGTATGACATACATATATAACCGTGGGCCGGGGCTTAGCCCCGGCCCGGTCCACGCCCCATTACACATCATTTCAAACTCAAATAAATTTAAATGCATACATATGTTAAGTAATACATGTGGGCGCGCCGGTTGGGTGGCTATTCCCAAGGCTTTACGCTACCCGGAGGTCACGGGGTCGAATCCAGCCAACAACATAAATTTTAAACCAATATATAGGTGACACGTGGCGACCATTGATTAGGCCACATGTCACTATCCCATTCACTGCAAACAAGCCACGTCATATGCCAAATGTCCACACAACTTCCTACCACGTGTCGTGTGACCCCTACCACATGTTGTACGACCTGCCACGTCAGCGTTCGTACAGACTGTACAATCAACATCCTTATTTTTTGCCTATTTGTCATTTTGAACAGAACACAATATATCTCTCTCCCGACGTCCGTTTGAACTCAAACGAGTTGCATTGGGTTCATGACAATGAGGCCTACGCTCTCATTCGATTTGAAGCGATTCCGAGCACTTTGAATTTTGAGCAAAATTTGATCCCCTGGACCACCCTCTATGCACCATGACCTCCAATCTATTCTCTCCCAACAACAATTCATTTTTACCACTCTACATGGACTTCCCCCTTCCCGTGGTTTTCATGATCATTCCATTCCTCTAGTTCTAAGCAACCTTCCTCCCAATGTTAACCCTTATTGTTATCCCTTTTCCCAAAAGAATTAAATTGAGAAAATTGTTCAAGAATTGCTTGAAGCAGGTGTTATCTATCATAGTACTAGCCTATTATTCCCATGTGTTCATGGTACTCAATAAAGAAGGCACTTGGCACACGTGTCCAGACTTCCACGCCCTCAACAAACTCACCATCAAATAAAAATTTCCCATTCTTGTCATCATTGATGACATGTTGGATGAATTGAGTGGTGCTTAGTAATTTACTAAAATTGATCTCCATTATGGATACCACCAGGTACGTATGAAGGAGGAAGACATTCCAAATACTTAATTTAGAAATCATGAGTGTCACTATGAGTTCTTGGTCATGCCCTTTGACCTATGTAATGTTCCCTCCACTTTCCAAAGTCTCATGAATCATGTCTTCCATCCTTTCCTCCATTTTGTCTTAGTTTTCTTTGATGATATTCTCATCTATGGTAAAACTTGGAAATCCCATCTTTCCCATGTGGATCAAGTTCTCCATCTAATCTCTCAACACAATATTTTCCTCAAACAATCTAAATGTGCCTTTGGAGACTTGGAATTAGAGTATTTGGGTCATATTATTAGAAAGGATAGCATAAGGGTGGATCCTAATAAAATTGAAGCTATTAAGGATTGGACTCACCCTACAACTCTTAATAGCTTGCGTGATTTTCTAAGTTTAAAAAGATATTATCGCAAGTTTGTTCAGAATTTTGAAAAAATTGTGGCACCTCTCACTGCTCTCCAAACCTATAATGAGTCAAGACCTGGAATTCGTACCCAATATTCTTTGCTATATCTTCTGAAACACCTCCAATCTTCTCTATCTGAATCATTCTGGAAAAAAGTTATATCGAAAATGCCAAGATGACCTTCAAATAAAACCCTAGAACAAATGATCACAAGACTTCATCTTCCCTTGGAATTTCACCCTTCTTCACTTCATCTTCCCTTGGAATTTCTCTCCCCTAGGATGAAATTCACTCCTCTTCATTTGCAAGGTCAAATTGGTGTGATCCAAATGGAAAATGAGGTTCATATTTATATGAGTCTTCTCCACATGAGGAGGTGTGATAAAGGGTCACAACTTTTGGGTCACACCTCTTCCTTAAGGATGGTCGACCTTAGGGGCTTCTTTACTTTACTTTAGGGACTTCTTCTCTTGGCTCTAGGGGCTTCGTCACTTGGATTTAGGGGCTTCTTCTCTTGTCTTTAGGAGTTTCTTCAATTGGATTTAGGGGTTTCTTCTCTTGGTTTTAGGAGCTTCTTAACTTGATTTTAGGGGCTTCTTCATTTGGTTTTAGGGCTTCTTCAAGGCTCCATTTGTGTAAAACTCAGAGTGGGCATGTGGAAAAAACCACATGTTATCTCATCTCGTGAGGGCCATGCTTAAAAGCTATTCCATAATGGGACTAATTTGGAGTTATATACACTTATGTCAAGGTTCCTTCAAGGATCTTCAAGGCTTATTCAAGTGTACACATCATCATCAATTTTAGTGGACTCTGGGATTTTCTTTAGGGATTCTTCTAAGTTTGACATCAATGACAACCAATTTTCCAATAATCTCCCCCTTTGTCATTGATGGCAACTCAGTAAAACAATCATTCTCCCCCTGTCTTTGTGCTATGATACCAATGATTGTATGGTCCTCTTGTATTATTGTTGACTCCCCCTGACTTCATGCTTCTATTTTTACTAATTTTCTCTCCCCCTTTGGCATCAATGGAAAAGGGTAAATCACCCTACCAATATTCCCCTTTTGTTTCTTGCAGAAGATTATGGAAATCAATTTGGAGTAGATATTACTCCCAGTTTTTGTCGAAGATACTCAAAGGTATCTTTAGGAAGAGGCTTTGTGAATATGTTTGAAATCTGTTCTTTTGTCCGAATGTACTCCAACTTGATATTCTTTTCTGTGACTTGTTCCCACAAAACATGGAACTTAGTACGAATATGTTTGGTCTTGAAATGCATCATTGGATTCTTACATATGTTTATAGCACTGGTGTTGTCACAGAGTGTCGAAATAGGCTCATCATATCTCACTTATATGTCTTGCAAGGTTTTCTTCATCCAAATAATATGAGTACAACATGATCCTACTGCGATAAACTATGCTTCTATTTTGGACAAGGATACTGAAAATTACTTCTTGCTCAACCATGACACTAAGTAGTCACCTAAGTAGAAATCTTCTCTACTTGTACTTATTTTTTTTTATCAATACTTCATTCCCAATCGATATCCACGTAGGCAATCATAGTTAACTCATTTCCTTTCGGATACCATAGCCCAAAATATGTTGTTTCTTTAAGATATCTGAAGATCCTTTTCAATGCTAGAACACGGGTTTCCTTTGGTGCTTCTTTAACTCTTGCAACCTGTACAACTACTTGCATTACACATGGTCTTGAAGTTGTCACATAGAGTAAACTACCAATCATTGATCTATAGATTCTTTGATCAGATTCTTTAGATTCATCATCTTTTATCAACTTTCAATTGGTAACCATGGGAGTACTCACACGTTTATAGTCTTCCATTTTGAACTTCTTTAACATTACCTTGATGTATTTGGTTTGGGAAATGAAAATACCTTCATCTAGTTGAGATATATGGAGTCCCAAGAAGAAATTCAACTCCCCAAGTAGATACATTTCAAATTCATTATTATTATCCTTGCAAAACTTCTTACTCAATCTATCATCATCACTTCCAAAGATGATGTCATCAACATACACTTCAATAATAAAAATTCTACCTTGATCCACTTTTATGTAGAGGTTACTATCTACATTTCCCCTTCTGGATCATTGTTTCTTAAAGTACCTGCCAATTCTTGAGTACCAAGATCTCAAAGATTTATTAAGTCCATAAAGATATTTATTCAATCTGCAAATATGTCTTCTTTTTCTGATAGTAGAAACCCTTCTGGATTTTCTATGTAGGCTTCTTCTTCTAATTCTCCATTTAGAAAACATGGTTTTACATCCATATGATACACTTAGATCCTTTTGGATCATGTATAAGACAAGAACATTTTGATTGCTTCCATTATGGCCATGAGAGAAAAGGTTTCTTCAAAATCTATTCCTTCAACTTGAGCATATCCTTTGCACACTAGTCTTGCTTTATTTCTGGTTGCCTGTCCATCTTCGTTTAGCTTGTTTTTGAAGACCCATTTTGTCCCAATCACATTTTTGTCATTTGGTATTGGAGCTAGTTCCCATGTCTCATTATTCTCTATTTGATTTAGTTCTTCTTCCATAGCCTTGATCCAATGTTCATAATTTATGGCTTCCTCAAAGTTGCTTGGTTCAACTCTGGATGGTAATGAAAAATGTCCTTGTTCAGGTGTCTGTGCTTGCCTTATTCTTCTAGTTTTTACTCCAACACTTCCATCTCCAATGATTTTTTATAGTGGATGATTTTTCTGAACCTAATGGTTAGGTGTCCTGGAAGGTGTTTGAAAAACCTTGCTAATTGTTTTCTTCTTGTTTTTCTTTTAGAAGTTTCTCTTCTTGTTGTTGTTCTTCTTATTCCTCTTATTCTTTCTTTAGTTCTTCATTTTCTTGTTCTTCAAAGATGTTTTAATATTTTCTTTCCTTCCTAGTCTTCATCAAGTCTGTTTCATCTAATTTTACATTGATTCTTTCCATGATCTTGTTGAGTTTTATATTGTAGCACTTATATGCTTTGATTTTGCATGAGTACCCAATAAATAATCCTTTGTCTTGAATTCAAATTTTGTTTGTTTTCCATGCTGACAGTTCTTGCACATAGTCTTCATTGGATTTATAATTTATGGTATTTCTCTTACAACTTGCTTCTTGCTGATCTTGAGAAGATTATCAAAGTGTATATGGCCCATTATCCTATGCCAAAGCCAACTTTCATCTTCTTTTCCCAAAAAACATATTTCTTTTTCAATGTCATTCAAGATGTATATGTTGTTTGGAATCTTTTTGGTTGTTGCCACTAGTCTTCCTGATCCTTCTTTCCTTATTTCACATTCTTTTGAATTGAATATAAGTGTGTGTCCCTGATCACACATTTGGATCACACTCAATAAATTATGCTTCATATTTTCAACAAGTAGAACATTTATTCCACGACATCTTTGTTTCCAAGACTAATTGTGCCTTTTCCTGTAATTTGGGTTGAGTTATCATTGCCAAACTTGACAGACCCCTATTTTTCTTTCTTTAATGTAAACAATCTATTTTTGTCTCCAGTCATATGCTTTGAGCATCTGTTATCAATATACTAATGAATTATTCTCTTTTGGGCTTGTAAAGAATACCCACATTCCTCAACCTTCAAATATTCTTACTTCATTTTCCAAGTTCTCTGTTGTTCCCCTATATGATTGAAATGAACATGCCTAGTTTCCCATGCAGAAACTATCAAATAACTTATGCCATTTCTGGCTATGCGCCCAAAATTGTTACATTTGTAGCATTCAATTTCATAACCCAAAGAACCAAAGCTATTATAATTTCTGTCAAATGCTTCACGAGGTTTTCTAGGATACTTTCCTTCATAATTATTCTTGGTATTTTCATAGATACTTCTGTTCCAGGTGTTTCTACCCTTTGCATAGGCTCTAGAATTTATGGCTTTGTGCCCAAAATTATTGCAAGAATAACACAAGGCAAGA
This sequence comes from Picea sitchensis, assembly GCA_010110895.2. NCBI lineage: Eukaryota > Viridiplantae > Streptophyta > Pinopsida > Pinales > Pinaceae > Picea > Picea sitchensis. Next base: position 14,368 of record SNQJ01S0129829.1, read on the forward strand.
AAAATATTTTGGTACCTGGGTGTGGGTGGTCTTCTAGTTGGTGTTTTTCTTCTAAAATCATGATCTTATTCTTGGGTCTTATTCATTGTTGGTTGTTGATTCCATGTTCCTATTAATGCACAATATTCTTCTTGATTCTTCTTTATTTATGGTTTCTGTAGGTTCTCCTTTAGAGGCTTGCATTCTTCTTTCTCGATGGAACCCATGATAATATCTACATAACTTATTTTCTCTACTTCATTTCTTATCATCATAGAGCTTGAAACCTCATCAATATTATTATTTTTGTATCCAAGTACATACTTTTCATAGACTAGATTTTGATTGCAGATGATTTCATCTAGTATTTTGGTGCTATAGCCAAAAATTAGTTGGATATCCTTCTTATGTAGTTCCTTTCTTAATGAGACTATTTCAACTTCCAGATTCTCTCTTATTTTCTTCTTTTCTTCCAGTTGTCTCTTGAGTGTTTCTTCAATTCACTTTGGATTCTTACAATTAAATCCTTAGATCTATGATAGTTTGCTTGTCTTCTTCATAATTTTTGGTAGGGTCTTGAAAGCCTTCCTTTAGTTTACTTAAATCTTCTTTGAGATACTTGTTTTACTTCCTTTATATTCTTAGATCACTTAAGGAACTGATCAATTCTACCTCAAGATTCACTCCTCCTTATTCTTCATAGTCTCCTTCATTATTTTTGGTGGTTTCCTATTGAGTCTCTACCACCATGAAGAGTACTCTTCTTGATTCACTGTCACTATCATCATCTTCATTGGACGTGGAACTATCATCTTTTGAATAGAGGCTTTTCTTTTTAAAAAATATTCCTTTATTTCTTTCCTTGTCTCTTTTTTGATATTTTTTTTATTTCTTAGGAACTTCTTCTTTGTCACTATCTGAACCCCTTGCATAAGGACATTTGGAAGAAAAATGGCCAACTTTACCACAATTAAAGCATTTGAAGGTAATCTTACTTTTATACTTGAAGGTTCCTCTTTTCAACATTCTCACAAAGTTGGTTTCTTCTTCATTGTCTGACTCATCACTATTGTTGGAGAAGGGTTTTGACCTTGGCTTGTTCTTTCTTGTCTTCTTAGAGGCTTTGAAAGTTGCTTCCCTCCTGGATGGATTTTCCCGTTCTGTTCGCATTTCTTCTATTGTAATTATTCCATGTAATTCATCCATGTTCAACGTAGCTAGATATTGTGTTTCTTCTAGAGCTGAGATTTTAGGGTCAAATTTCATTGGGAGAGATCTTAATATCTTTTGCACAATAATTGAATTTTCAATATTTTCTCCTAGTCCTCTTATAGTATTCACAATTTCATCAACTCAGAGAAAACAAGTTTCAATATCTTCATCTTCATTGATTCTCAGATGTTCAAATTTTCCTCTATAAGTCTGAATCTTGGCCCCTTTGACTTTAGCATATCCTTCATAAACATTCTTGAGCTTGTCCCAAATTTCCTTTGCAGAATCATAATGCATAACCTTTACAAATTCCGAACTTGTTAGACCACTTAGAATGGGATTTATGACCTTTGAATTGTATTCATTGATATTTTTCCCATCATTATCTATTGGGGAATAATTTGGTGCATTGTATCCATTTACTACAACTTTCCAAACATCAAATCCTTATTCCTGCAAAAATGCTCTCATTCTTATGCTCCAAAAAACATAATTTTTCCCATCAAACAATGGTGCTCCATTTTTGGTAAATTATCCTTTCTTATCCATGATCTACCTTCAAGTGGTTATACTATTCCTGAAGGAACCCACTTTGATACAAATTGTTAGAATATTTAAGAATATCAGGGGGGGGAGTAATCAGTATAGAGTTATTTCAACAATTTTAACCTTCAAACACTACATAAACATTAACCATTAATCATTTCATTCATAATCACATAAAATCATACACATTGCACACATATTTTTATGTGGAAACCCAATTGGGAGTAAACCACATAAACATTTTTTAAGTAGTTCCAAGATTTTACAAGCACCAACTCGAAGGAAGCACCCACTCCATGAGTTTTCCAGCATCTATTGGAAGGAGACACTAATACCCTCGAGATATTTTAAATGATGATACATGACCAAATAAACCATCAAATACAATCCCAAAATCAATTCTTAAGTTTGCATACAAAATTTCTTAGAACTGTACCTCAAATCTGCAAACTTGTAAGATTCGCCATGAGCTCAATTTTATGTTTCTGATTTTGAAACTTCGACCTCAGATATTAGGATATATTATCATTATAATGAAACAAGTGGAATTCAATTTGGACCTACTAGGTTTTATATATAACCATTTTATCTCGAACACCTGTTTGGGAGTAGTTTCTGGATTATTCACAAACCCTAACTTCCATCAAGTATAACTCTGTACCCATAATGAATCAGGATTTTAAACTTATACCCAATATTATTCGATATATTCTATGAAATTCCTCCAAGTTTTTCTCCTTGAATCATCCCCGAAAAAATGTTATAGTGAAAATGGAAAGATGACTTGTTTTGAAGAAGAAACATCTAGTTTTAAAAACATAAACTTCCATTGAGTATAACTCCAAACCTAAAATCAGTCAAGACCCGAAATGCACACCCAAGATTATTCATTGCCTCTTTGAAACACCTACAAGTTTTTCTATTTGAATCGTTCTAAAAAAAAATTATAATGAAAATTCCAAGATGACCTTCAAAGAAAACCCTAGAACAAATCATCACAAGAGAATTTCTCCCTTATTCACTTCATCTTCCTTTGGAAATTCACTCCTCTAAGCCATAATTCTCTCCTTTTCATTGGATAAGTTGAATTGGTTTGATCCAAATTCCAAATGAGGCTCCTCTTATTTATATGAGTCTTCTCCATGTGAGGGGGTGTGACCAAGGGTCACGATTTTTTGGTCACACCTTTTCCTTAAGGATGGACGATCTTAGGGGATTCTTTACTTTACTTTAGGGGATTCTTCACTTGGATTTAGGGGCTTATTATCTTGGATTTAGGGAATTCTTCACTTGTATTTAAGGGCTTATTATCTTGGTTTTAGGGGCTTCTTCACTTGACTTTAGGGGATTCTTCACTTGGTTTTAGGGATTCTTCAAGGCTCCTTCAAGGCTCCATTTGTGTACAAATCAGAGTGGGCATGTGAAAACAACCACATGTTATCTCATCCTATTAGGGACATGCTTAAAATATACACCATAAGGGGACTATTATCGCACAAGTTGTAGGTTGGGAAAATACCGACCCAACCACCAATTGGAGACAACTTAGAGAGTACCTACGCATTGTCACCTTAGGAAGGTGTTCCCATCACTTTAGAGGTGAGGTAGTAACCTCAAGGGGGGAATCCTGGTGATACTAGGGGGAATTGATATAGAAAATGATAAGTATGAATGGATGTACCTAGAGGTCAATTCTGTATGGTAGGAAAATCTTGGAAAAATAGTGTTGGGAAGGCTTAAGGGTTCCCAAGTGAGTTGAGTGACTTGTTGAGAGTAAAGTACCTGCTCAAGACACAATGAAAACCAAGGATGCTTGTAATATGTTAGTTGGACGAGAAATCTAAGCTTGTTGTCCCTAACTGCAACAAAATTAAATGATATATATCATCTCATAAAATATAGTAAAGGCTACAATATAAGTGCTAAGAATATGATAAATAAACAATAGGCAAGCTAGTAAAAGCTAGCTCAACTCAACAATGATTAAGAAATACTATAGCAAAAAAGCAAGGCTGAAAACAAAATCTTGCTGTAAAGATATTTATCAGCCTTATGGCTATAACAAACCAAGATTTATAGAAGAAAAATTAGCCACTCAAAAATACGTCTAACTAGCTCAACAAGTGCGCTAGGATTAGTAGAGAATTAGGGAAAACGTTGGGGTTATCCCTAGGGTTAGTTTAGGAGTTATTAGGGGTTAAGGGGTTAGATTTTCCACAGACTTATGCATGTAGGTTAGTTTTGTAATAGAAAAAATAATTAATGGTTGAAAGGGGACACCTCAATGAGGCAAGTGAGCCAAAGGCTCAAGGAACAACCTCCCAAAGAGACAACTTCAAAAATTAAAAATTTCATGTTTACCAAGGCAACAATTTATTTCTCCAATGAAACAAGTAATGAATAGTGCCTTTAATGATTGTGTTAAAGGATTCAAGCAAATAATGAGCTAGAGGTACTACCTCCTTGGGGGTGTAAATCCTCTTACTCCCCAAGGAAAGCATCCCTAGCTAGGGTTTATGCTAAGAGGGTGTATGCACTTATACTTCTCTTAGCAAACCCTTGTTGAACCAATAAAATGTAAGAATAAAATGATGGAGACAAGGTGGGGGTGTATGATCTTATACTTCCCACCTAGCTCTAGAAAATAAACTTGACTTGAATAACAAATGCTAACACAATGTAAAAAGCCTTACCAATTCAAGTAAAAAAGATAAGACAAACCACCACAATAGAAAATAAGAGCCTTCCAAGGATATCACATAAATTCCATCAACAAATAACCAAATAGATATCCATGCACAAGAGCACAAGCGAGAAACTAGCCAAAGATAGCATAAATTTCAGTCCAATACTTCTCACAATGGGAGAGTTGTGTTTTTAAAATGAGATATTATGATCTCTATTTATACAAAATGTCACTAAGATAGTTTGTCCACATAATTTTAGGGTAAACCAAAAGACTAGGGGTCAACAACCATAATCTTTCCCTTTACATAAATAATATTAAAAAAATCACTTAAAATTTACTTTTACACAAATGAAAACCCTCAGAATGATGTCACCCCTTTAGGAGGGACGTTTTAGCACTTTTAGGTCAAACATTGAGTTGGAGATGATAGGGTTAGGCCTCCAAAGGCCATGTTTCTTCAATAAAACCTTCTACTTCATTATCTAAGGGTTCCTTCCTTCAAAACGTGCCATGTGTAGTCATTACCACCTCAATCCCCTCAAGCATGACATCAAGCCTCCAAAAGATGACGTTTTTCCTCTCCTAGGAAAAACATTTGGCATGTGAGGGCTAAGTGATGTCTCTCAAGTCATATTCTAGGCCTCTGAAGGTATGCATTTCTCATCCAACATGCAAGACCTTTGCATCCAACCTGTCGGCTTCAAGCCCCATGGAAGCCCAAGCTAGGCTTGTTCCTCCAAAACTATCCACCAAATAGGTCCTGCAAAGACAAATAAACACACCCTCCAAGGATCTCAAGTCAAAATATCATGATGAGTAAATCAAATCAATAAGTGAGCCACCTAATCATGTGCATCGAATATTACCTTCTCAAACAAGTAAATGCTCAAAGATATTATGCGACTTGCCAAGCTTGGATATAGGAGGGTTGAGAATGTGTCCTATTGGGTAGATATTTCCTAGGTCAAGGAGTGTTTTCCAAGTGATACCTCTCTAATCCATGTAAAGTAGATGAATTTGTTAAGGATCAAGACTCATTGGGCATGGGGTTCATGACATACAAGGGGTTCTAGTGTCTCATTCATGGGTGCCTTTGTAGAGGGTGTGTGGCACCTTCGTTTGCAATGAAAATTTTCCAAGCCCATCGTTTTTACATTCTTTATTTCTTTCATTTGTTTTAAGAATGAGTTGAAGGAAACTATCCTCATGTGCTTTCCAAATAATGACAATGTCACTCACAAATACCTTGCCGAAATGAGAAGGCTAGCTTATGATGATACCCCCTTTCTCTCAGTTTTGCAACTGAGAGCCACTACCCTGGCTTGGTGGCCATATGATGTCATACTACTATATACCCATGATCATGATAGGATGGCTCGTAATGAGACCTATTATCCTTAAAATAACCCCCTAAGCATTCTATCATTTTATTCTTGTGGCTCCCCCTTTTCTCACAGATAAGCGTTTCATTGCTTTCTTGGGGGATCCCCGGGCGAAGCATATGGAAGGTTTATATATAGGATTTTATATTTTACCCAACAACAACCACTCAGGGCCTTCAACCCCTTCTTCCCATAGAATGAGGGACAACCCCTTCTTGGGTCAATACACCCTAAAATCCCAAGAGATAAGGAAATGGGGGGTTTAAGTGATGAAAATTGGTAAGTATGGTCAAGAATGGTACAATGGCTCTTCAAGGGAGTTCCTAGAAGCACACCCATTCCAGAGGAAGACCACTTACTAGGTCACAATGTCAACCACCAAGGTGAAACAGGGAAAAAGGCATAACGTCCAAGCATATGTCATGAAATATAAAACAGTCTAAGATACAACATATTCAAATGCCTCAAATATTAAAATGAAATTCACCATAATACCTGACTTGTACCTCATGGAGCAAGGCCTAGTGACTCTCAGAAGCCAACTGGTGTGATGGATTCCATATGAAAATCTATGATCTCTATGGTGGTGAGAAGGGTATCCATCTGTGCAAATACTACTGGTCATGTAGTCTCTTGACACTCCATATCTGCAACCCGAGGGCCTCGAGACATAATCTCCTTAGTTATCCCACAAAATGGGGATAACATGGAACAATTTGGAGTTATATACACTTATATCAAGGCTCCTTCAGGGCTCTTCAAGGATTCTTCAAGTGGACACATCATCATCACTTTTAGGGCTTATGGGCTTTGATTTAGGGCTTGTTCCAAGGTTGACATCAATGACAACCAATTTTCCAACACTAACCTACCTAACCCCTCACATAGGTAGAATAATATATTTTCCATGTAATAAAGGCAGACATTAGTTAATAAGGCCTATTTAATAAATGTGAACAATTCAATGTAAGAAGACCTAATAGAAGCTTCTGCTTCTATAAATATCTTCCTCTATAATTTTCTTTAGAAGATATAATTAGTATGAATAAGAGTAGGAGGCATGATAAAGACTTGTCTTGAGAATTATTGTAATAGAGCATTGCTATGCTGGAGGTTCCCCCCTCTAAGAAGCAAGTGAACATTGCTTTCTATTAATAAAGGTATCATTTTTGGTATTGCGGTTCTCTACATTTTTTGTTCCACTCATATTTTCTGCAATATATATATATATATATTTTAATTTGTTTTCTCATTATTATAATAGATATGGAACCTAACATGCATGGATATTATGGGCCCAAGGTGTGTGTTGGGGTTTATTAACCCATGTGCTTCCTTTCCTTTTCAACACTTATCTCATGGGATTGTTGGTCAGTGGAGGGAGCTCAAAAAATTTAGGTGAATGAGTTTAGGGGTCTAAATCCCCTGACCTTCCCATTTTTGGAAAAAACCTATTTAATTTTATCTAAATGTGTGCCATCATTGTCATTTAATACATGGAATTAACCAATTTTTAATGTTGCTAGACCAATTTCCCTCGACTTCTTGAGAGTAGGCCAAAGTCATATGAAATTTTACCCTAATATTCTTGAGATTGTTTAAAGGTCATTTGATGTCAAAATGAGACATGGAGCACACTGTTGGAAAGCCTTAGGAGAGAATTACTATACCTTTTTTCCCAAAACTTTTATTTGACACTATCATGCCTCTCCTTTAACTCGAGAACACTTTCACCTGATCACAACAGAGTTGAGGTTAAACAATCCACCAAGGGGTCAAAGGTATGGTACCAGGCCTTCATGCAATGACTAGTCTATCCTTAAAACAAAGGACCAAAGTGGAGAATAACATCCATATCATATATTTCATCATACTCAATAATTAATAACCCCCCTACATACAAGTTCATATAATTCTCCTCTGATAAAAGGGGGTTGTAGCTTCGAGAAACCCAATTGTGAAAATCTATCAATCTAGGCCACTAGCTATCAAATCAACAAATAAGTCCATTCTTTTGATACACATTAGTTTGACATTTTACAAAATTAGCCATAGAAATAATGGGAATATTGGAAACCTTTTCCATGGAAACAAAGCGTTGGGTAAAATTGTGAAATAATGAATATGAAAGAGCATACTTAAATGACATCTCTCCATCTACAACAATTGAAGGACTATCAACAAAGGGGAAAGAAGCAACTTGATTCATGTTTGAAGGAATAAATCCTTGTTTATGAAATCCAAGACTAAGGGAGCTCTAATTCATGGAGGACGCTATGTGGACTTGCAAGGGCATGGTGGAAATAAGTCCATGAAAACTAGTGAAAAAACCTTAGCCACTAAGAAGTGCAAAGGAGAGTGCATCCATTTCCTACTTATCAAAAATAAGTATAATGTTAATAGTACAACTCACTACTTAATATGTTATTCATCCTCTTTAATAATAAATATATATTAGAATAATCAACATCATTATATATTTTCAAATTGTTTATGAATTGAATTTTTAGGATTTTTCAAAATCTCAATCATTACAAATAGGGTCATGGACCATGTTCCATAAATATTTCAAAACTTAGAAGTATGGTTTTATAGGATTTGAGTGTTACAAGTTTAGATTGTTGAAATCTTGCAAGTTAATGGATGAATACAAGTGATGTGTCATTGTTTGTATCAACATGATTTGCAAATCAGGGCTTTGGAAGCTTTTTCAATGAACCATTACCCCTCAACCTTTTACTCTCAACCCTTTCTCTTTGATATTAAAAATAAACATTAATTTTTATTCTCAAAATACTAACTAAATAATTCTACTAGTGAAACTTCTATGGTAGATGTAGCTAAAAGAATGAAGGACCTTTAACATTTGAGACATAACACTTAACCATGGAAATTATACTCTTAACTTTAATCTACATCCTTTATACCCTATATTCAAACCCTTAAACCTCAAACTTAGTTAAAATAGACTAGACACTACCCTAACATTTCTCTCATCTAAAAGAGTCCACAAACAATGTGCTTATTTTGATTTTGTCAACCCATATACTTAAGCCCTTACAATACCTTAAACTTAACACAAAACCTATAATTGACCTTAATGGAGAAAACCCAAATAAAAATAAATATTTAGATACCAACTTTAGGGTTTTAAATTTGAGAAGACTTGCAAGCACCACACACGTATCTTTTATGGTGCATGAACTTGCATTAAATAATATGAGATTTGAGAAGACTTTCAAGATTCATACGTGCATTATTGTATGGTGAATAATATAAAGTGTGTTGGTTCTTTTGGGGCTATTTGTTGGAGAATTATGAACCTCATCCACATCAATACAATACATATTACATTTTTTCTTGTCTCATCCACATCAATATAATACATATTACATTTTTTCTTGTCTCTTTTATAGATTTGAACATAAACCTCCAAAATAAAACCATAAAATTTGTACCCATTTTCTTTATCCATATTAACACAAGATGTATCAATCTCTTACTAAAAAACTATATCAACTATTTTCAAGCAACATAAATCCATTTTCAAAAAAATTCATAATATTGCCATATTACTTCTTTAAAATCACTTCTTTTCATATATATATATATAGATAACAGAAAGACAAAACATATTTTTTTATTAATATGAAAACAATATTAGAAAACAGGTACAACAAATCCAAAATTTTCCACTAAGCTAGCAAAAATACCCTGTTGAGTGGCCACTAAAACTACTTTTACCAGAGCTACAATTTTCACATGGTGCTTATACTCAAAGTCCTTGCCTGAATATGGCCTATAAAATATGTCCAGAATAAATATATTTTTTAAAAAGCCTTTGATACAAGTTCCAATTTGAAACCATTACCCTACATCTAACGTCGAAACATTCAAATCCAGCTGAACAAAGTTTCTATAGGGGAAGAGGCTTCGTCCGAGTTTCTTGGAGTGTCATTGTCTGCTGGAGGGGTCATAAGTTGCAGAGACTTGGCACAAAGTTCTTCCAATTTCTGTTGAAGCATCGAACATTCATCTTGAAGTTGAAGAATGGTTTGTGTTTGTTGTATTGATTCTTACAATACTGTAAGCATTTGAGCTGATAGTCTGTTGTATAAAATTTGCAGGGATAACACCGAGTTGCAAGTGTCTGCAAGCTCCTCTTCCAGTTGTTCCAACTTCCTCACCCAGTTCCCCGAATTCATGATATCCATTGCTTACCACGTACACCTAAGCCTTCTGAAATGATCAAGAGAGAACATGACCTGAGAAGTTTCCACCAGAGAAATGGAGCCATGCAGAATTGAGGAGCCATGCATGAGATATAAAATCTACCACACGAGGGCTGTACCACCGTCACTCGCTCTCCACCTTCAAACATCATTGTTGGAATCCATGGATGATCGGATGATGCACATAGCTATCCCACATTGTAGAAGAAGCGAGAGTTGATGATGAAGATATGAATACTCCCGTCAGGGGTAGTTATGTAGGGCTCGTTGGAGTGCATGATGTGCACACATCAGTGTCCTTCGATCAATAGGTTGACAAATCCCCGCTTTGATTATGATTTGGATAACGATTTGTGGGGAGTTGGGCTCTCGGGAGGGGGGGACCTCCTTTTAGAAAGTTTTTTGAGAGTTAAAACCTTTGTTTTGTAAGCCCTTCTTGGGGGAGAGGTGCCCAGGCCATCTCCTTTTAAATTTTGTTACTTGAATTTGATAGCTCATGGATTGCTTTGAGATATTGAGATCCGTTTAGTGAGAGAACCCTTCTTTTAAATTTTGTTACTTGAATTTGATAGCTCATGGATTGCTTTGAGATATTGAGATCCGTTTAGTGAGAGAACCCTTCTTGTAATCTGGTGGCCTAATTGGCTTCTTGTAATCTGGTGGCCTAATTGGCTTGTTTATCGACCTCCTACTTATATATGAAAGAATTTGATTGTCTGAAAGATCTAATTTTTTTCTGAATTTTGTGAAATATGGCTCGAAGATGGTAATTCTTTGAGAGAGAGTTGAACCTTGCATGTTTAATTGTCAATTTAGAGTCCCGGATGATTGTGATTATCCTACCTTTTATATTGACAAATGATCTAAACAAATTTGAGATTGAGCTAGATTTACTAGTATATGAAGCTTAATTTTTAATAAAAAGAAAACATTAACTTTAATATTGACAAATTATCTAAACCAACTTGACATTGAGCTAGATTTACTAGTACATGAAAGTTTAACTCTTAATAAAAAGTAAGCCTTTGTAAATAACATTTCATTGATAGCTTAAGGTGTTAATTCAACTAGTTATCATCGTCATTGTTGAATATTTAGTTAATTTTGTTCCAGCAAGTGCCCAGTTTAAATCCCCTTGAGTTAGGCACACTAATCTACACCAATGGGTTTACTAGGGATGCCATCCACTTATGTGGGGAAACATCCATTGGATTTCATGTGAGATTTTCCTTAAAAACAATAATATTGCATTGATTAATATATTTATTTTTGAAACTTGATGATTAATATGGAAAAAATGAATTAGCCAATAAAAAATGGTTAAATTTTTTTCAGCCAATTTTCAATTATTTTGTTGTGATAAGTTCATTCTTCTCCCATTTTCAAGAATTTAAATTACTTGTAACCAATATATAATATTTAATTGAATTTTTTGTTTCAATCAAAATCCTTCAAATAAGGAGTCACCGATGGTGGATATTTATTCTACCAAATTCATTTAGAAGCTTCAACCATTACCATAAATATAGATGCACAATAAGCACAAATATAGGCATATCATTAGAGAGACTTGAACCTTAATAGATACACCCGAGTTTCATTAACTTGACAAGCCATCATTAATTAAAATATTCTTTTAACTTTTTAAATAAAATTTTAATTATTTGCCATCATTACTTAAAATATTCTTTTAACTTTTTAAATAAAATTTTAATTGTTTTTTATTAAATAAGCTTTAATAAATTTCAATGTTATTGAATTTTTTTAAAAATAAGTTTATTTTACAAAAGTGAATTTAACCACCACAAACACTTTATACATTTTCCTATCACTAAAAACACTTTATGAATATAGTTAGTTAAATGCTAGAACATAATTAGTTAAATGAACATATTGATATAATAAAAATTTAAATAAATGTCACCATATAGAACCAGGGGAGTTGCGTTGAAACAAGTCCCTGCAAAGAAGACACAAAGCATGTGTTTGTATGATGTTTCAAGATAAAAGCATTACAAGTTTCTACCATGAATAACAGTGTCAAGGTGAGATAGCTGAGGCATTACATTGAGAACCTTGATTGATAATTATTGTGTTAATACATGGTACATTGATAGTTTCACTGGCCTCTGCTCTGCCGACCCTATTGGTGACATAGAAAGAAATAGGCGGCAAAAAAAGAGTAGTACTTTGTGTCCCCCTTTATGCAGAACAATTTAAGTGTAGGTAGTAGGGAATACATGTAGGTAACATTTGCATGGAGGTCCATTTGTCCCTCCATGGGAATTTGAAGAACTCCATGGGAATTTGAAGAACCATAGCAGTTTGGAACGTGGAGTTTTGGCTGTGGGTAGATCCTTTCACGAACCATGAGTAAAAGCTGGCGGAGTTTGTGTAATTGAAACTACAGAAAAGCTGACGAGGTTTATGCTTCCAGACTGACTAATTTGACCTTCTCAATCTGTAAAAATTCATACCGACAAAGGAGTGGGCTTGATGAATTGGGAAATGGAACACAACATTCTTCCATACTGACTGATCTGACCTTCTCAATCTCAATCTGGAAAAACTCCAAACCGACATAGGATTTGAAATAATTATAATTTATTAATAATTCCATAATTTTAAATATATACAACTACTTTTCAAACTCATGCTATGTTGATTCGTTGTCACTTCATTTAAAAAGGGAAAATTTTCTCATCACATTTGGTATTGGAACATCTTGCAGTGGTTAATGCTTCTTTATTTTCTCTGAACTGCGATCACAACCCAATGAACAAATTTCAATTATCCATGTCAAACATAAGCATAGTAGTATATAAATATGTACGCTTGCGTCTCCTCCAACTTTTGAAAAACAACAGTAGTCTGGAAAGAAATAATATATTGACAACGACAAGTTGACTAAAAATTGGGAAATGTGGTGCTCCTTCCACATCACAGCCTAAAGAAGACAAGTGTTTCAATCTATATATACACTTGAAGAATAGAACGACTCCCACTTTCGATCCGAATTCATCAGTTGGCATCCAGGGTTGATGACTGCACCACACGCTCATTCCCTCACCGCACAAAATAATGAAGTGCAGACATGATGTTCAAGTGCAAGGCATCACCCCACCTTCCTCCAAGCCAACACTACGAAAAGGCCTATAGTCACCTTGAACTTTGCACTTTGTACCTCTGCCATTTAAATAACCATTAAACTCCAACACAATCACTTCTTTCTCCAGAATGAACAAAGAAAATTGTTAATTACTTTTTGTAATAAAGAGCATAAAAAACAACGTTTATAATCTGTATGAAAAAAATTGTTAATTACTTTTTGTAATAAAGAGCATAAAAAACAACGTTTATAATCTGTATGAAAACGTATTGATGATTTCCCAAGGGTTTTGATTTAATAGAATATTCAAACCATTGAAAATTTTAAACAAACCCCATCGCACC
>SNQJ01S0129832.1:0-26046 GCA_010110895.2 Picea sitchensis
CATGAAGGCCATTATGAATTTTTGGTCATGCCTTTTGGCCTTACAAATGCACCTTCCACATTCCAAGGGTTGATGAATTCCATTTTCAAGCCCTTCCTTCGAAAATTTGTGTTAGTATTTTTTTATTATATACTAATCTATAGCAAGTCTTGGGAGGATCATGTGCGACATGTTGACACGGTGCTACAACTACTAAAGGAGAAACAACTATATGCCAAACCATCCAAATGTTTCTTTGGAGTAAAGGAGGTAGAGCACTTGGGTCATATTGTATCTCTTGAAGGTGTCAAGGTAGACCCTAACAAGATTAAGTCCATGATGGACAAGCTGATTCCCAAAACATTAAAGAATATTAGAGGATTTTTGGGTTTGACAGGTTACTACTGCAAGTTTGTTTGGAACTATGGAATAATAGAATCACCTTTAACGACACTAACTAAGAAGGATGCATTTTCATGGACTCCAGAGGCAACTAAATATTTTGAACAACTTAAAGAGGTGATGTGTAAAGCTCCTGTCTTGACCACTCTAGACTTCACACAAACCTTTATTATGGAATGTAATGCCTCGGGAAATGGAATTGGTGTTGTCCTAATGCAAGAAGGAAGGCCCCTAGCTTTTGAAAGTCGACCACTCAAGGGAAAGGACTTACACAAACCTATTTATGAGAAGGAAATGATGGCAATACTACATGCATTGAAGAAACAATGTCCTTACCTAATAGGTAGGCATTTCAAGGTCAAAACAGATCATGATAGTCTTAAATACTTCTTGGAACAAAGACTATCTTCATAAGAACAACAAAAACGGGTAACCAAGATATTGGTTTATGATTTTGAAATCATCTACAAAAAGGGGAAGAAAAATGTTGTGGTAGATGCACTCTCAAGAAAGGATGAAGATGTTGAGGCCTTTCTCTGTGCTATCTCGATCATCCAACCTGATTGGATAATATAAGCAAGGGATGAATGGAAGAATGATGAAAATGTGTGGACTCTCATTCAAAGGTTGCAGTAGGATTCCAGTGCATCAGATACATTTACATGGAAAGATGATTCACTATGGTACAAATATCACTTATATTTATGTAAGAACTCCCAACTCAAACAAAAGGTACTATTGGAATTGCACACCTCTCCAGTAGGAGGGCACTCAGGATTTTTGAAAACCTACCATAGGCACACCTCTCCAAGAGAAGGGCACTCGTGATTTTGAAAACCTACCATAGAGTCAAGAAGGATTTTTTTTTTTTTTTTGGGATGCCTTTAAAATTGATGTTCAAAGGTTTGTGGAAGAATGTTTGGTTTGCCAACAAAATAAGGTGGAAAACAATTAAGACCCCGTGTCTTTACAACCATTATCCATCCCAAGTCGTTGAGGGAGGTTTCCATGGATTTCATCATAGGTTACCAAAGTCTGAAGGAAAGAGTGTCATCATGGTACTTTCAGTTGATAGATTCCATCTTCAGCACGACACTTTTGCACTCTCTCTCATCCCTTCAAAGTTAGTACAAGCACCACATTCATGGAGACAGCTCAAAAGCCAGCATGGCATCCCAAAGATTATTGTAAGCATTGCAGATCCCATCTTCAATCGACATTTTTGGACGTATCATTTTCTGTTTGAGCACTTAATTGCCTATATCTCATCCTATCATCCCTTTCAACTGATGGACAAACCGAGATAGTGAAAAATGTTTGGAAGGCTACCGCTGTTTTGTCTCCGATAAACAAACACAAATGGTTCAAATGGTTACCCCTTGCTAATGGTGGTATAACACTTCCTTCATTCCAACAAATGACACCATTTATGGCACTTTATGGATACTCACCCTCCTTCCATCACTTCTTCTAAAGAAAAGGTTCAAGCAAGGAAGATCACATCGAAAGAATCAACAACAAGTTCTCCAAATCTTAAAAGGACAACCTCGATTCATGCAAAGTGGGCCGGACCGCATGAAACAACAAGCACAACAACATCGTAGTGAAAGAAGCTTTGAAGTAGGGATTGCGTTTTAAGACTACAACCATACAAACGATGTCCCTCAAGCAAGCCAAGCTATTGAGAATAAATTATCACCAAAGAACCATGGCCCTTATAAAAGTTATTGCAAAAGATTGGCAATTATGGCATTGAGTTGCTCCCAGATTCTTCACCAGTACACCCAGCTTTCCATGTTTCATTCTAAAGAAGGTTATGACAAGATCCCAGCCTCAAACTTATATTGCCGTAACTTGATCTAAGAAGGAAAATCATATTGGAAACTCCGAACTAATTACCCATACAAGCAAGAATTTGCTGTACCTGCTGAATAGATCCATTTCAACCATTAAATGGGCTTAAACTATCTATCAAGATTCCACTTGGAAGATGAGTCTTTTATACGTAAGCATCCATATTTACTGTGCTGTGCACAACACTTGTCTCAAGGAGGGGCATTAAGCCCTAATATTGGCTCATTACCCCTTAATTAAAGTATTATATTAGTAATGTTAATTTTATTTATGTCATCTTTAGGCCATTAGTTGTAATTATACCTCCTAGTCTCCTATATATACCAAGGAGACATTTTCATTTTGAATCATCTTGTACTTGAACATTTAAGTGGGGTAAAAGGAGGTTTCCCCCTTGAAGAAGCTTATTATCTAAAATTATCTCTTTTTCAAGGCGTTGAGTACTTTTTCTAAGGATTTTAATGCTATATTGATATTTGTTTCTTAACAAGAACCACCATTCTTCTATGGTTTCAAAAATATCAATCCTCCTTATGTCTATCTTCCTCATGGTCATTACACATCTCTCCCATGTGACCTCAACTTATTTACATTTATTAAATAAAGTTTCTATTTATTCTACCTCTTGATTACACATGTGGCATATTGGTGATCCCTCAAAACCCCTTCTTTGAATTTTGTCCCAAGCCATCACCTTTCTTCTAGCTAGTAACGAGAGAAAGGTGGATATTTTTGGCCATACCCATAGGGTCCAAATTTGCTTCTATATATTATCTTTTTCAAGAGAGTTGTTCCCTAATTCCAAGTTATAATATTATTTTATTGAGACTATGCCTCCTCCTATCTGATCCCATCTAACTATGTCATGTTCACGTTTGAAATCAAATTGTTCTATTCTCTAGTTATTCCTCCAAGAGAGAAAATGAATCCTGGAAGATGGTAGGTGGCCATTTCTGTTGCGATTTTTGAGTATGACATCCTCTAGAGTATGATCTTTAACTAGATTCCTAATATTGATTGAAAAAATACCAATTCAAGGAGTGGAATAGGTTCCTATTTTTTGTTAGGGTGGCAAGCCCACTAAGTTTGGTCTACTGCAACCCAGAATCATCCCAAAAGAGTTTAGAAGTCCCTTCTTAAACTTCCCAATATAGTGATATTGGACTATGCTTATATTCCTCCATGCATTATTCCATATCAATGAGTCTTACCTAATTCTATCCATTCTTATTAGGTAGTGTTCCTCTACCAACATGGTTACCAACTTGATTAGAATTTTGACCTCAAAACGAGAACTCTAGCCCTAAAACCCCATATTTTTGGGTCAAAAACACTAAAATAAACCCCCAAATTGAAAATTAGTACTACCAATAGCACCATGTTGTTTCAAGGTTAAAATTACAACCTTTTAAAACCATGGCCTTAAATGTTCTTAATGGCATTGACAAAAACCTTAAAATCAACCCTCAAATCAAAAAGTAGTGCTACCAACAACACCTTTTTTTCCTAGGTTAAAATTGCAACCTTTTGCAATCATGGCCTTAACAACCTTGTAATGTTGATAACCAAAACATTAAAATCAATTGTTGAATCAAAAACTGTCTCTACTGGTGGCACTCTATTTTTTCCAGGGTTTAAAATTACAACTTGTTTGACACCATGACCTTAAAACTAGATGTTGTTGCAACAAAAATCTTAAAATCAACCCCTAAATCAAAAATTGGTTCTACTGTTAGTGAAACCAACCCCTAAATCAAAAATTGGTGCTATTATTAGTGACACCAACCCCTAAATAAAAAAAAGTGGTGCTACTAGCAGTGACCTTCCCTACCCCCACCCCTTTTTTCGAAGTTAAAATTGCAACTTTTTGAAACCATGACTTTAACAACTAGTATCATTATAGCCAAATAAAAAATTCAACCTCTAGATTGAAAATAAGTCAATTTAATAACACCCCCTTCATTCTTTTAACTCAAAATTGTATCATTTTTTTAACTATAGCATAAAAAACCATTATTGTTGCAAACAAAATTATATTAAAAAAAAAAATAGAAAAAGAAAAACAAAAGAATGAAAAGAAAGAAATAATAAATTTAAAATATATTGAAGAAAGTATTTTTTAACATAATTAAAAATAATTAAAATGAGAATTCCTTACCCTCTTTTTAAAACAAAAATATCAAGACATTTAAAAAATTGAAATTAAAATAAAATACTTGATCATAACAAATTTAACAAATAATAATTTTAATGATGATGATGATTAATGTACACTGAGATCAAATTTTGTCTATCATACCTTAAGAAGGTAAGGGATTACTTGAATTTATTTAGAATGTTATTTCTATGCTAAAAAGAAATTAAGAGAAGCATTCTGAAATCACCATAGTTTTGTTGAGTTAGAATGTTAGAAAGGTTGGTATTGTAAAATATATTTTGTAATTGAGATCTAATTTGAGAATATGTTGGTCATTCTAAGAGAAAGTTTTTTTCATCTTCAACCCTCTTAGTGTTACATAGATGACTGATTCTTTCATCCCATGGAACTTTGGGTATCGTCCGACACCCAATTTCACTAAGGAGCTCATGAGAATTTGCTCTTCTTTTAGAAACGTAGATTTTCTTCTTTACATTAGTCAAAGAAAAGATATATTTTTGATATTCTAGATTAGGGTTGATCACCTCCTTATAATATCTTAATTTTGTTTTTGCCTCTAACTCTTTATCACACCACAATTTCTTCTTAAATTTAAATGTAATAATATTTTTAACATTACCCTTATTCTAGAGTATGATCTCTTCCTTTATTCCCCAAAATTCACATCAATATAAAATAATAGGAGTAATGAGAGTTTCAAAGAGGATTTTTTTCTTATCCCATATCCAAAGGTTCATTGATTTACAATTGTTTTCAAGCCCATAATAATTTTTCCTCCCTCCATTTATCCCTTTCTCAATGTTATAGTTCCAAGTGAGTTTGTGATGAATATCAATTATGAGATATCAGTATGAAGGCATTTCCTCCAAGTTGTTGTTGTCGTATATGAAAGTATCGTAGGTGATATTTTGGATTTAATTATCATAACTTTCATTTTGTTAAGATTAATAGTCATACAATTTGGGCAAAAATCCTTAAGGAATATTAGTTTCTTGCCAAGATCATAGGGACTCCTCACCATAATAAAAACATCAATGGAATAAAGAAGAAGAATAATGACTATACCAGAAATAATTGGGTTGACACAACCTACTTCTTCCAAACAATCTTTCAACTTGTCAATGTATATGCCAAAAAGGTTGGGGGGTAAGGAACAACCTTTATTAACTACTATATTACAGTTAATTTCTTCCAACCAATCCTCAATGGTCCTAAACTTGTAAATAATGTTATTATACAACCTTGTCACAACATCCCTCAAATCAAAAGGAACTTTTAGCTCTTCCAACCTATTCCAAAGGTTTGTCTTGGGCACTATGTCAAAATATTTTCTAAATTTAATGAAACAACAAAGGATATTGGTTCTTTTATTGCGGCACTCCTTCGCAATGATTCTAAGTGTAACAAGGTGGTCTACAATTGAATGATAGCTCCTAAATCCAACCTTGACTTTAGCTTATTTCCATGGCTTTCTATCCATATGCTAATGTTCTTTTCCAAAATAATTACATACAACTTGGCTAAAAAGGGGCTAATCATATTGATCCCATAATTAGAGGAATTGTTTTTATCCTTACTTTTAAAAATAGGAACAATAAGGGCTTGTGTACAAGGTTTAGGGAAACCTTGCTTGAATTCTAAATTAAAGAGCTTGTGTATGTGAGCAATGAGGATAAGCCCTCCAATTTTTAGATTTCAGATTGGTAACCTTCTATGTCCTTACTTGGTAACCATCTATGTCCTTACTTGTCCCATTTGGAAGATGCTTAACCCCAAACTCAATGTCTTCCATAGAAAAACCTTCATCTTCTATAAGAATGTTTGGAATTATGTCCACGACGTTAGAGGATTTGTAAATATTTTTAAGGTAGGAATTTATGTCCTTTAAGGGAGTCATATTATTTTCTTTAGTTTTATGATTTAGAATTTTCCTCCATAACTTATTAGGATCAAGTTTAGATAGGTGAAAAATCTTTTCTTTCTTTCTATTTATAAAGTACTTTTTTTCCTTTTAATTAGGGATTTGTATGTATTTATCTTATCAAGTTTTAAAGACTCCTCAAAATCATCCCTAATGTATTTCCTTGGAATTTTACACTCTATTACTGTTGGGCTAAAGATATACCATGTAAATCAACATTTAATTGTCAACCCGGGGAGGTAGACTTAGAGGAACCAACACTGTATGTGCAGGGTTGAAGAGAGAGTTTAAATAATGTCAAACTAATTTCTGAATGAAAGAAAAGGAACTGTTGAAAGAAACTTATGCTAATCTGCCCTATCTTGCACCTATTCTGTACCAATCCCGCACTAGTTCTATACTAACTCACATAATGTGTTTTAAGCATATGAACGATCTACATAAAATATTCCAACTCTGCTACTTATTACTCCATAATCATCATAAGAAAATCAACAACATCTATTGAAATCGAATGAAACCTTCTTAATCAATGAGATATTCAAAATAGTTCCAGAACTTCACAACTGCTACTTCTGCAATATTAAATTAATGAGCAATTTGAAAATGAAAACTGAATCATACTTCTGCTGAAAGATAATGCTCAAATCTCAAATGAACTGGAAACTATACGAAATATCCAACTCTGTCTCGAAAGAAGGGGGCCCTGCCTTCTTCATCAAGAGGCTAATTCTTCAAATTTCTCTCATCAAATATCTTACTTCAAATTTACAAAGACAGAAACTTCATAAAAGAACAACTCTGAATTTTATTGAAAATAAAGAATACAATTGTTGTCAATCTACTCTTCTTCCCCTCTACATTTCTATCATCTGCTCTATACTTCTGTACTCTATATATTCCCCTCTACATATTTCTCTACATCCTTTCTATCCCCCTGACTGTTCGAGATGAGCTCTTATATAGAATGTGGATCGGTTACATTACAATAGGATCAAGAGATTTGTCCAACCGAATGCATTTCTATAGAAGAAATATGCTTCTTCCATGATGGACGCCTTAAAGTGTCATGAGATAAGGCAATACAATTTGTTCTAGAATGTAATCAATTCTCAACAAGAAACCTGGGAACGATTAAAACAGAAAATCGAGCATATTGTTCAATGCTAATGAGCTGTCCACTTTTTGTTGGAGGTTGCAACGTTTCAATCTGATTAGTAAATTTGTAGCAATCTCATTTTGATCTCGTTCCACCTCTGGGCAATCCACTTGGCACTTGGCATTTTTGGAAAAACGCCACAACCACGAAATCTGGGTTTTACCCGTTTAGAAAAACAGAAATTTCTCCCAAACCGTTAAGAATTTTTGGAAACTGTCCGCGTTGGAACTAATTTGAACCCTTCTGCACAAAACCCGGATCTTAGTTTTTCAAGATTCAGCTTCACCGCTTTGAAATCTGTGCCCGAATTTGACTGTGTGGGAAGTGACGGGAATTGACCAATTTCGTAGAAGAATAGAACTATAATAAAATGTAGAACAAGCTGCAAATAAAATCGCCTTCGTAGCAATAGACATATGGCGTTCTGGCATATGATGGATCTTTCAAGTGGTCTTTTGGCTTCTTCTTGGCCATTTCACACAATACAACCCAGCATGGTTTGGAAACACAACTTTTTAATGACACTTGTATCTTCTACACAAGTGCGCCAATGCTTTAATACTTGTAAGTCATATGTGTTCACATGGTCATGTCTTGCTCCAACAGTTGGATTCAAGCATTTCTCAAATCAAGAGGGCTCCTGTGTGCAAATGACCACAAAACCATGTGCACAAAGGCGTGCCCTTTCAATATATTTGTTCAATTCTTCGCCCACCTGTAACTTAGAAAGTATTTTATGATTTTTGTATTACACAAAACATATTTCTGTGATAGAATATGAAAAGTACAGAAAACTGCCATAAGCGACTTGGGAAAGTAAACAATATCTGTAAGAAAATGTATTAAATCAGGAGCCCAACAATTACTGCTCAAACTCTCTCCTAAGATAAATCCCTAACCCCAATGGGAGAGCTTATGGGAAACTCTTAAGAAAGCCACCAACTATCACCTCGATAGCCTTGTCCCACTCTTCAAACCAATGGAAAGGGAACTATCCTATTCTAGGGGGAATCCCTATGGTCAAACAATCTAAATCCATTGCAAGTATACGAGTATCTTGTTAGATTGAAATTGACTTATGAATCTTTATTACAAATAATCATTTTTCCTTATATGGAATATTAATAATTAAACATGCAAGTTGATTAACACAAGTGTCCCAAAACAAGTTATGAATAAAATGATTTATCCCAAAAAAAAACAAATATCCAATTGTAATGTGCCAATACTAAAAAAAAAATGCACAACAATTATGAAATCAAGTGATCCACAAAATACAGTGGAAAATGAAATGATTATTGACAAGATCAATTTACCAAGAGGTGACCCAAATTTGCTAAATCTGCATTATCAATAATGAATAACAATTCCAGATATGAGATTTATTCCAACCGAAAGATCACAAGTGCAAGGCAAATTGTGTGTGTTTCTTCAAGATGATTCTGTAACTGCAAACATTATCCAAAACAACATATGAATGTTTATGAATGTAATGTTGGTGTATATACACAATAAATGCTGTAGAAATTAGAGAATCTATCATCCACGTGAACAATATATTTAAACTTAATATGTAGCAAGAGAATTCATAAACCAATGTTCCAATAACTATTCCAATTCTGCCAACTAATCATCAACTGAGATATCACAGATTTTTTATGTTGTTGTTGTGTTCAAGAAATAGATTAATGTTTAATCAAGTTATGAGGTGTATGTGCTTCAAGTAGCATTCCTTAAGATCGTTATCCCATATATATTCAAGTTAAATTACTATCACATCTCAGGTTTCCCACAGAATATATCATTTCAATGCATAATTTATTCAGAATGTCTATGCAACCAGATTTCACAAGTTAAAAATAGATCATGAATGATGTTATCAAAAAACAGTTTAGGTTACCAGGTTGTGCCAACTGTGTATAATATTTCTCATGAAAATGTCGTTCCTTAAGACTTTTTATATCCCATAAACAGATTAAGTGGATATGCCAAAATAAACACAACGATTTCCAAGTCTTATTGGCAATGTTCAATGTGAAACAATATCAACCACGAGGATTCCATATTTAACCCTTTGTTATTGTATTTTAGAACAACAGAATAAGTGTGCTAGATCAACCACAAAAATCAAAGTTGAAGGTGAATTGAATAGGTTTCAAGCAGAGGTAGTTGGAGACCCATTTTCTATGCTTAGATGTTACCGATTTTAAGCCTTTAAATCAACAAAAATGATCAAAACAAATTGCACCATCTATCCTATCAAACCCTCAATCGGTGAATAAAATAGCCAACATTAAATAATGTGAGTAGTTTAGCATATACATGAAGGCCATTTAAGAACTTATAACATTGATTTGGTTGTGTGATTCATAAAAATTATTAAAACCATGGAATGCTCAATAGGTTTAGATGTCAGACACCTTTAAACCCTCAATCTGAAGATAACAACTAACAAACGTGAATGGAATTTGGGTGTATTTTAGTATGTTTTTAGCAAGTTTTTCCAAGAGTGTTAGCATCAAATTGTCACTTAGGGATGTTTAGATATGAAATGAATCAAAATGTAGTGGAAGAAGTGTTAGATTATATCAAATCCCAAGTTTATTGTTGTCCACTAAATACACAAACAAAAGTTTGTTGTTTGTACGTTAATTTAGGGAAAATTGTTCCATTTATTTATCATGTTGTTACAAATCCCTGTAGCTATATAATAGAGAGAATATGTAATGTAAAGGTAAGTTGGTGAATAAAATTGATATATTGTTTTACCTTTCATGGTATCATAGCATGGTCCCATGAAGACACCTATATTGTCTGTAGCTAATTATTTATTGCTACTGGTTATCAACACTTCTTCTTAAAAAGGAAAGGAGGCTAGATCAGACACAAGCATCAACTTTATCCAATACACAGAGTGTCTTTAGCATGTGGTTCAAAGGGAAAGATAAACAAATCAATAGTAGGGTGAGAGAGGCTAGTAGCACATTAAGGAGGAAAAAATTTAGATTGTATTACTCTAATAAGTTTGGACGCTTCAAGAGAGATTGTCAAAAAAGACAACATGATCTAGAAAGTGGTCAAATGAAATCAAGGCATGCAAATATTTATAAATGAGGTGAAGAAGAAGAAACATGTGATTTTTCATTTTTGGCATCATATAATCGATCAACCAAATCTACAACCTGGTATTTCGACTCAAGGGCATCTCACCACTATAGATGTCATAGAGACTGGTATGTAAGTTTCATTGAATATAAGAGCCATAGTGAATATGTTTCCATGGGTGATGATTGGACTTACTATATTAGAGGATGTGGGGTTGTTCATGTCATATTGAACAATACTATAAGTTATACTCTCAACAATGTTCAATATGTTCCTAACATGAACAAAAATCTACTATTTATCAGTGAAATAACTAAGAATCCTACTATTTGTGTAAACTTTCAAGGAAATAAATGTATGGTTTCTACTCTTTGTGACAACAAGGTGATTGTTGTTGGTATTGGTGAAAAAGGATTGTATAAACTTGTTGATTTAAAGAAAATGAAGGCACATGCACTAGTTGTAGTAGAGAATACCAATGTATTATGGCATGAAAGGTATGGACACCTAATCTATCAATATTTATCTGTACTCAGTAAGACTAATATGGTGGATGGTCTTCCTTCCATTCGGGAATGTCAAAATGTATATACAAGTTGTTAGATGGAAAAACAACATCGACATTAATTTGATATTGATAAAGCATGGTGAGCCAAAGGAATTTGGACCTAGTACATGCTAATCGGCATGGTCCAATGAAGACACCTACAATGTCTGGAGATAAGTATTTCTTTCTACTGGTTGATGAATTTTCAAAACAAATGTGGGTTTATTTTTTGAATAAGAAGTTAGTTTGTTTTTCAAAGTTTGTAGCATGGAAATATTTGGTAGAGAAACAAACAGATAAAAATTTGTCAAAGCTCTGATATCTAATAATGGAGGTGAGTTTGTTTCAACTTGGAAGGAATTCTGCACAAGGGAATGTATACACGAGAAATATACTACTCCATACACTCCACATAAAAATGGAGTGGAGGAAAGGAGGAATGGGGTATTTATGGACATGGAAAGGTGCATGGTGCATAGAAAAAATGTGCCATATCCATATTTTGCAGAAGCAGTGAATATCGTGGTTTACATCCTTAAGAAAATTCCTTCTAAATATTTGTGGGAAATCACTCCTGAGGAATCATGGTCAAGTGGAAAACATTTTGTAAGTGATTTCCATGTTTTTGGTTGTATTTATTTTGCACATATTCCTAAGTAAAAGAGAAGTAACTTAGATGGAAAAATAAAGGTATATATGTTTGTTGTCTATAATGGGTAGTCTAAAGCATGCCAACTACTATATGTCTCTATAAACAAAATTGTTATTAATAGAGATGTTGTTGTAGATGAGAAAATGTCATTCTTCTATGATAATGGAAAATATATGGATAGTAGTTTATGGGAAACTATTGTTGATTCAGGAACAAGTTTTGGTGTTGAAATCAAATAGGCCTCGGATATGGACACATCAAAGGAGACAAGTTCCAGGGGGAGATATAGTGAAGAATAGAAGGATTCTTCATAGAAATATCAGGAAGGACAACATAAGAGACTAAAGTGGTACTATAACACAATGTATGATGTGTAGGAAGATGAATTTCCAAAGGAAATGGAAGGTCAGTCTATGCGATCAGGGAAACAAATTGTGTGAGGTGGTGAGCAGATAATTTTTTCTCTAACTTCTATTGTTTTGTAGGAATTTGAACCTAGAGCATTTGAAGAAGATAAAATAAAACCTGAGTGGGAAGTTTCCATGAAGGTGGAATATGATGCATTGATGAGAAAAAAGACTTGGGTGCTCTCAACATTTCCTCCAAGGGAGAAATAAATTGGTTGTAAATGGATTTATAAAGTGAAATATAAGCCAAATGGTTCTTTAGATAAATACAAAGCTTTTCCTGTCGCTAAAGGATATGCACAGGAGGAAGGGGTAGATTATGAAGACACATTTTCTCCAATTGTAAACATGGTAACCTTTCAACTAATTATCTCCATTGTTGCTCATTTTGGTTGGAAGGTACATCATATGTGTTGGAATGTAGTTCAATAATGAGATGGGGGTTGAATCAGTATCGATAACTTTTCACAATTTTTAAATAATTATTTATTAACTTTATTGATCAACAAGAAACTTCAGTAAATAACATAAATAAGTATAAACTTAAATTACAAATTACAAGTTTTATATGAAGATTGATTTAAAACACCAACTCTAGTAGACAAAAATCCCCTTGTTCAGTGCACCAACCCTAGGAAGCTCAAAATCCCCCTTTTTTCTAGGGCTCCAACCCTATGAAGCACCAACTCCTTTGATTTAGGGAACCAGCCCTAGGAAGCACCAAATCCCTTGTTTTAGGGCACCAACTCCTTGTCTTTAAACATTTATTTAGTAAAGGATACTAATCATTCCTTACTCCTCCCTTCCACCCTCACTTCATAAGTATCTTCATATTTCTTCCTTGGACTCTTCACTTGCTTTTGATCATCTGATGTAGACCACAGTGACACTTTCTTCCCATCATATATTTTCGTTTATATAGTCTTCTAAAGGGTGTGACTTTGAACTAATGTGTCTTTTGATAATGAAACATTGCACCCTTTTGTTTAAGTAATAATAATGTTATTTTTAACAATATATTTTCTTTCTTTTATTATTATCTTTAATTCCATACTTAAGGCACCTTATTTAGTTTAGGCGCTCTTTTAATCCCTTTGAGGGTTGTCTCTACATAAATTCCATATGACCAGTTTTCTGGTGACCTTGGCTTGTTTTTATTGGCACTACCTCCTCGTCCTTTAACTTCCAAATAATATTAGGATTAAAACATGTGACCTTGTATTATTCCAGTGGCTCTAACCTCCGCCCTAATTCTTATTTTAATTCATATTATCACTCTTCTGGTGACCAGATTCTAAATCCATATGAAAATTTAATCTATGTGTGTTGTGTAGAAGAGACCAAGCAATTTAATTGTCAAGTGACCTTGGGCGGTGACTGACGCTAATCATTTTGGACACTTTATACAATTGTTTAAACTTATTACACATCGACATATGTGTTTTAATAAAAAAAAAATGGAATGAACGAACGTTGTTCATTTCGAGAGGGGGGACAAGTTGCACCTCGAATATCATATACCATGGGGGGCGAAGTCCATAATATTATGATGCATGTGATCATAATCGATGGCTAACAATATTTCAAGGGGTCTACCCTTTGTTATCCTCTACGCTATTTGACTTGTGAAAATGTATCTCTTCCATAGGATCTCTTCCTCATTCTTAATTCCAATCGCACGATCTATACTCGTCGATCAACCAAATGGACGATCGTGATTTCTCTATAATTTGTGGTTACATGATACCACTATATCTATCGCTTCATTAGCTACACCTTTTTATTCTAAGAGAGCTTCCTCAAGGTGTTACTCCTCCTATGTGTGGATCTTCTACACATACTTTATGTTGGGTATGTGTTATATACTTTGCACGAGTAGTAGTGCCTGAGTGTTGTGCTATTGTCTTTGCACGAGTAGTAGTGTCAAATAATTCTATATAAATGACAATAATATATCCAATATTGACCATGTTTTCCCTTTTTGACATCGACCATAACATTTTGTTCAATATTGACCATATTTGATTTTCTTGACATCAATTCCAACACCATCATCATATACCCTTTTGAGTAGGCTTGAGCAGGACCGACTTGGTATCTCTTAATAACATTACTTGCTAGCATTGTAAGGAGGAGGGAGTATGACTTCATGTGTGAGATTTATAAGTATTGTTATTTCAGAGGTATCTACACAACACTTTGCCGTGTTGTTACACATTTGCTCAACATTTGACATATTCATGCAAGGTTCATCGATTCTTGTTTACTTGATATGTTATTTCATCATTACTTCAACCCTTTGTTGACATTAATACATCTCATCAAGACACATTAAAAATTATTCTCCTCAAACCAATTAATCAATGACACTTCACCTCTTTGCCAAGGTTGACATCAATGACAACCAAATTTCCAACAATATCCCCCTTTGTCATTGATGGAAACTTAGTAAAAAAAATATATTTCTCTCCCTATGGATGTGTACTATATTCCTTTTGAGGCCTTTTTGTTGACACCTTCCATCTTCATGCTTTTTTTTGGACTGGTTTTACTGTTTAACTCTCCCCCTTTGACATCAATTGTTAAAATTTCATTTACGCAATCAAGTGTATTCAATATTYTTTAAATTTTAACAATTAGAATAGTAATTGCATGCATAAGGATCATTGAATGAAATAAATCCATAATATACACAAGATTTATTCTGGGAAACTCTCTTGGGGGAGAAAACCCAACAACGATTCTTCAATATAGATTCGTAAACAAGAACAATGTCTCACTTAAGAGAGATCTCACCAAACATAAGCTAATCAGAAGATATACCAAAAACCCTAACCAGAATAGGGTAGCACAACACTAAACCAAGATATTCCTCCAAGAGATAACCAAAACCCTTCACTAGAACACCCTTACTCTGTAGTTTTTGTTATCGCTCTGTAAATTTCCTTGGTTGAGGAAGCAAATCACAAACTTAAACAAAAACCACTTGGAAACTGTAAGCTAGCCCTTCTAGTTTAAGAGACTACTCTCCCTTTCAAATCAATCACTGGAAGGATTGAATTGGTTTTATGCTCAAAGGCTAGATCTCTAAGATAAATTTGGGTTTATAGTGTTGGTGGAAATGTGGAAAGAAAGTTCATTGGGCAATGGAGTCATAGAGAAGTTAGAAAGAAATGAAGGTTCATTAGATACTTGGTAAATGAAAAAGTGACTTATCAGAGGAAAGTTAGAGAGAACTGCTTTACTCCAATTAGATGTTGTTGTAGATAGGATATTACAGAGAAAACAAATAACCCCTTAGGGAATCTAACAAGGATGAATTCCAAGGTGACTATGGTAGAAAGACAATTGAACTTTACATGCAACAGAGAATCAGACGCAAATGAATTTTGATGCATATAGTTCACATTAACATAAAGAAGAATCCATATCACGTAGATGTATCTAAGCTAGAAGACAAAGACTGTAAGATCACATGCATAAAACAACGCAATCACATGTATCTCTAGAGTCAAATTTCAGGGACATATGATCCTGTAAATTTCATTAATATCAGAGAGAGTTAAAAAATGTATTCAATAGTCTCTTCCTTACACACTTTCCCACCCTTAGCTCTCATAGCTTCATGAAATATATACAACAAATATCTTCATATGCTACCAAATTCGAATTCTAATAGCCTTCCTAAGTTATGAAACAGTTACAAATCTCTTGGCAACAAAATCTAAACTAACTGTTGAAAAAGAGGAGTCAAAGTTGACTCATTAATTATAAGATAATAATAGATAAATCCACTTTTGAAACCATATCTTGATGATCTTTTACCTGTGGCATTCATTGTAGATGAGATGGCACGCTTTCCTACCCTTCCTTTCTGATATAGAGGCATTTTATAATCTATGTCACAGTTGCGCAACAATTCTGCTGCGCTATAGTAACCTACAGCAAAAACGCAGCAAATTGCGCAACAGACTGGGAAAATAGGGGTAAAATATATCATATACCCCGAATAAAAATAGATTTTTCAAAACTGAGAGAGGTGTTTGTAGATGAACCCATTCTTCATAAAAAATTCTCTCAATTTTATACAATTCCTCTCTAGATTCTCTAGATCCGTGCCCAAAGATGATGACCAAAACAAAAAAAACATTAAATGATTAAATCGGGAAAAATGGGTTGTAAAGATTCATTTGAATCTCCCAAACTATGAAACTTGTTGCAAATATGAAAGAGTTTTTTATTATTTGTTCTGTCCTTGACAAAAAAATCTATGGGTTTTTAAAAACTCCTCTCCAGTTGGTCAGAAAGTGATCTTGAAGTTGACCACTAAAACAATGATTTGTGTAGCATGCCCTGCAACCCGTGCGCAACAAATGAAAACATCAACCTCTGTGCAGTGCACAACAAATGAGAGAAGAAACCTCTGTGTAGTGCGTGAAAAATGAGAGAAACAACCTTTTCACAGTGCACAACAAATGAAAGCAGTGTCCTCTGTGCAACAATGAACATCAGCGTCCTATGTCCAACAATGAACAAAAGTGTCCTATGTGCAGCAATGAAAAACAACATCCTCTACGTAGCAATGAACAACATCATCCTCTTAACATACCTTAATACTCAAATTGCACAACATTAGGAAGTTGCGCAACAACGTTTGCAACACTATAATTTTATTGATGATGCCACGTGCCTCCAATGGATTTGAGCTTATGAAATATTTAGAACCATGAAAAGACTTACTATAACTGACTTGAATTGACCTCATGATCTTTCATTATGACTCTTTAGTGATATGAATGATGAAATTACTAATACAACTGAGAGGGGGGGGAGGTGAATCATTTGTTAGTGTGCTTAAACAATCTTATGCCTATTAAAATATTATTAATATTCTCCAAGTGATCATCAATATTATGCAAGACATGAACAACAGAAATAATAAACATCAATCACACATATGATATACACAGAGACAAATATTGATGAGGAAACCCATAAAGGGAGAAAACCTCTTCTTCTTAGAATGATAGGTGGTCTTTTATGTTCTGTACATCATCTATCTTTGAGCACCAACTCAAAATGAGGCTACAACCTCTTCTTTAATAAGCTGCAACTTGTAGAGAGCACCAACCCTCAAGTTTCTCTAGCACCCACTAGAAAGAAGCATATTTTCTCCTAATTATTTCTAGCACCAATTGGATGGAAGCACCTACTTCTACTTGTACAAGCACCAACTTGCATACATAAAACTCTTAGTTTTCCCTAGAACCATCCTGCCACCCTGTTTTCTAGCCACAACTAGATGAAAGCTATAACTCCTAGTATTCAAGCACCAACTTGAATAACAGAGGACCATAGTCCTCCTTAGAACCACCCTACCACCCTGATTATAAATCTTTGCTTGAATAATACCTTACAAAAATACAGATATTTCAACACTTACCACTTCTTCTTTGTTCTGCAATTATGTTTTGCTTCTGTCTGTTCATGCTTGGCTCCACTTGTTGTCTCTTTTATGTTCTGCAAGTATGCTTTTCTTTTGTCTGTTCATACTTGGCTCCACTTGTTGTCTCTTTTATGTTCTACAATTCTTCTCTTCTTTTGTTTTTTCATACTTGGCTCCACTTGTTGTCTCTTTCCATCTTCTCTTTCTCTATTCTTCTCATGCTCTTGGGTTCTTGTACATTCTTCTCTTTTCACCATTTTTGCTCGGTCTATCTTATGTTCTTCATCTTTGAATTTGTTCTCTCTCTATTCATACTGTAATTTTCTTTACATGCAGTTCAACTCATTTTACAGAGAAACAACCAACAACACTCTGTCACAACATTTTTCTTTTTATGATTTTTCTCATAATCTGTTACACTGCGAATCTCAAACGCCCAAGAACAATGATTCAATTCGTATAATTGAATCATAACTGATCAACAAATCACGAAGTGAAACAGTTACCCTTCGATCAGATTGTTTATTTAATATGCGTCGTTGGATTATACACGCAGAGGATTTTTTATCCACAGGTCCTCGCGAACTTTACCGGCGCGAATAAGCATCGGGTGCAACATTCCTCTCCACATGACCACTGGTTGTGACTACTCTCCAGTCAAAAAGGCACTTCGAAACTTCACGCTTCATATATTATGTTGTGAGTTATCCCGACTCTCCCAACTTTCGATCTCCGAAGTAGAGCCTAGAAACATTATCTCCTTCCCTTATTCTTCGTTGATGTGACCTTGGATGCTACTTGGGGCTAAGCACTTCAGGACTTCAAGTTTTGCGAACTCACAAGTTAGCTCTCCTCCTTTCTCCGATGTCTGAATTCCTGAACTCCTAACTTCATCGTGTCAAATCAACGGTCAACAACCCTCAGTGATCCGATGGTCTAGATCTCTCCTTGTGAATCAGGACTTCGCGACTTCGCATTTCAGTTCTTGTCTGATCGACGGCCCATGACATTCCTTGATCCAATGGTCCAAATCTCATCAAGAAATCATGTTTTGGTACTTTTGAGATGGCCCCCACTCTCTTTTGTTAACTTCAGTTTGTTTCCATGGACCGATATGAATGTGCGCCATAGATCTATCCTCCATGATAATCAATGGTTCCTGATGTAGTTTCCTTCAAACCTTTGTCTCACAATTCCTTCTTTCCTTCTCACCATTCTCAGTTGACATCAATGACAACACTGACATCACACCAAACAAATAACTCGCCAACAATCTCCCCCTTTGACATTGATGGAAACTTTTGCATTCTAGCAATTCAACATTTTCACAACAGTTCTTTCTCCCCCTTTGAAATCGATGACAAAGGAAACACACTCCCCCTTCAAATATGAAAGGAAAAACCAGAACATTATTCATCAAAAATACAACAGATAATCAATAAGCACTCCCCCTGACAAGGTGAACACATTAGATGAAAGAAAATATGACCTCCAACTTCTAAGGAAGATATTCAAATGGTGTCTTCGCTAATGGTTTAGTAAAGATATCATCTATCTTCTCTGTGGAAGGAATATAATTCAGTTGAACAACTCTGTTTGTAACCTTCTCTTTGAGAAAATGATATTTTATTGGTATATGCTTAGTCTTTGAATGGATAACATGATTCTTGGAGACACTAATGGCACTTGTGTTATCACAGTGAATTGGAATGGGATCAATATAAGTTACCTTCAAATCTGAAAGAGTTTGTATCATCCATAATAACTGAGTACAACAAGTAGTAGAAGCAATGTACTTTGCCTATGTAGTTGACAAATAAATATATCCTTGCTTCTTACTAAGCCATGCTACTAACGAATCACCTAAGAAGAATGCACCTCCACTGGTGCTCTTTCTCTCATCCAAACAATTTTCTCATTCAACATGTGAATATTCAATTAATTGAAAATTCTAATTTCTAGGATACCAAAGACCATAAGTCATTGTACCCTTCAAATATTTGAATATCCTCTTGACAACTGCTAAATGACTTTGTTTAGGAGTAGACTGATAATGACCTACCATTCCAACAACTTGCATTATATCAGGACGAGATGTTGTGATGTACAGAAGACTACCTATCATTGATAGATATGTTCTTTGATCAACATCAGGTGAAATATCATCTTTACTGAGATTTCAACCAACCATCATAGGTGTACTAACAGGAGAGGAATCTTCTATCTGAAACTTCTTCAACATCTCTTTCAAATACTTGTCTTGAGAGATAAATAACCCTGCATAACTCTGATTGATTTGAAAATCAAGAAAATATAAAAGTTCTCCTATCATGGACATCTCAAACTCAGTTTCCATAGAATTAGAAAACCACTGAACAGAAAGGTCATTAGTACATCCAAAAATAATGTCATGTACATAAAACAAAAAAACTAATAAATCATCACCTTCAGACTTAATGTATAGATTACTGTCAACAATAGCTTTCTTGAACCCTTTGTCCTGTAAAAATTTGTCCAGTATGTAATACCATGCTCTTGGTGCCTGTTTCAGTCCATATAATTCCATTTTCAACTTGCAGACATAGTCAATATTATATGACAGTGAAAATCCTTCAGGTTGTTCCATATATACTTCTTCTTCTAGGTCTCCATTAAGAAATGTTGACTTAACATCCATTTGATATACTTTAAAGTTCTTATGACATGCATAGGCAAGAAACATTATGATGGCTTCCAATCTTTCCATTGGTGCAAAGGTTTCATCAAAATCCTATCCTTCAACTTGTGCATACCCCTTACAGACCAATCTGGCTTTATTCCTAACAATTTTTCCGTGTTCATTCATTTTATTCTTAAACACCCATTTGGAGCCTATTACATTCTTATTTCCAGGTCTAGGAACAAACTCCCAAGTATTGTTCTTCTCAATTTGATCAAGCTCTTCATTCATAGCTCTAATCTAGTCGTCATGCTTGTTGGCTTCATCAAAAAAATTGGGTTCAATCATAGATAGGAAAGCAATATGATATTGTTCTGGGTCTTTAATCAATTTCCTTCTTGTCTGAAGTCCTTTATTCATATCACCAATTATTTGTTTTTTAGAATGATTCTTTCTAATAGTTCTGAGAGGTGATTTTGTTTCTGTCTGTTGATTTGAGTCTGCTTGAGTATTTGTATATTCATCTGACTCAGAGTCTTCTCTTTTTGATTCTTGGACCTTTTCATCTTCAACTTCATTAACTATATCCTCTATTGTTGATTCAACATTGCTTACATCTCGTAGTGGGATTTCTTCATCAACTTTTATGTCAATAAAATCAACTAATTTATGCAGCCTCTTATTATAACATCTATATCCTTTACTGTTTGTAGCATACCCTAAGAAGATACCTTCATCAGCCCTGTCATCATATTTTCCAATATTTTCATTATTATTCTTGATATAAGACTTAGTCCCAAAGACTTTAAAATGCTTGATTGAAGTAGGTCTTCCAAACCACAGTTCATAAGGAGTCTTGTCACTTTGTGGCCTAAGATGAGATTTGTTAAGAATATGTACAACTGTATGAATTGATTCTACCCAATATGTATGAGCAATATTCCTTTCATTCATGATTGATCTTGTCATCTGTTGAATTGATCTATTATGCCTCTCAACTGCTCCATTTTGATGTAATGTCCTTGGAATAGTAGACTCTCTTTTGATCCCATGTTTATCACAAAACTCTTTGAAGTCCCCTGAACTAAACTCTCCTCCTCTATCAGACCTTACTGCCTTCAATCTTTTTCCTGTTTGATTCTCATTCTGAGCCTTAAACACTTTGAATTTTTCAAATGCTTCAGATTTTTCTTTCAAAAAGGCAACCCACGTGAGTCTAGAATAATCATCAATAATCAACATGAAATAATTTTCTTTTTCTGTACCTTCCTTTCTTGATGGTCCACATAAATCCATATGTACTAACTAAAGAGGTTTATTTGTTGATGCAAAGTTTTTATATTTAAACTGTGTCCGAGTAAGCTTTCCTATTTGGCAAGTTTACATACAGAATCATATGGCTTTGATATCTTTGGAATATATTTTACTGCCCCACTGTTTCTAATTTTGATTAGATGATCAAAATTTAGGTGTCTAAGTATCCTATGCCATATCCAACTTTCATCATACTTACTTAAGTGACATTCTTCTTTTTCTTCTTTCAAAACATAGACATTGTTTTCTGTTCTTATGCCTTTTGCAATCAGTTGTCCTGAATTCACAGATTGTATTCTACAATTTTTAGAAGTGAAAACAAATTCACATCATCTGTCACAAACTTGACTGACACTAAGAACATTATGTTTCATACCATCTACAAACAACAAATCTTGAGCATTCCTTTTTCCATTACTTAGACTTACCATTCCTTTACCTTTGATTTTTCCCAGTGCATCGTTTCCAAAAGTTACATTTCCTAATTTTCTTTCACTTAGAGACATAAACTTACTTTTGTCTCCAGTCATATGTTTGGAACATTCATTGTCAATATACCAAGGATCCTTTAGTCTTTTAGAAGAAAGTACCAACCCACACTTATCACTTTCTTTGTTTTTCCATATTTTGACATTTTCAGTTGAGGAATTTATTCTTGGATCAACTTTGTAATTCTTCAAATGACAATCTAAGGCTTTGTGACCAAAATTATGACAAATGTAACATTCAGGCTCATTATACAATGGATCAAAATAATTGTTATGATGTTGTATATTCATTGACTGTTTAGTTCTATGTTGCAATCGTTGTTCATTATGTGACCTCCTTAGTTGCATACTTCTAAACTTAATTCCACAATTTGTAGCTTTATGACCAAAATTAGAACAATAATAACAGTAACCATAAAACAAATTTTGATACCTGAATATTGAATTTCCTCTTGAAATTGGTTGTTTTATATTTTGTTGGCTTTGTTCCTGTTCAGAATTCAACTCATCTTTATTAACTTTTGTTTGCAGTGTATGATCATAATCTGACTGTCTACTGACTTGAAATTTGATCATCTTAGTTGATTCTTTGTTTTCTGGTTGATTGCTACTAGAACCACTTTCATAACCTAGACCAGTTTTTATCAATGGAGATCTTTGTTTACTCAGGATGCTATTCAGTTCTTATGAGGCTTTGATACTTGACAGATTTTGGTGATACAAGGCTTGAAACTTCTCCAACTCTTTTCTAGATTTCACTACTTCTTCTTCCAGAGATTCACATCTCACCTTCTTCTCTGCTAATTGTTTTTTTAGAATATCTTCTATTTTATTTTCTTCTTATAATTTTACTTTTAACAAAACAAAATATTCACTTGATTCTTTACCATTCTTTTCAAACTGCATCAGCAATTGTGTTTGTTTTCTCTTCTTAAGTCTAATACTGTCAATCTCTTCTAGGGCACTGATTAGTTCACCTTCCATATCAACCACAACTTCTTCTTCATTCATGACACTTCCTGTGTATTAATCATCAAGGTATCCTATGGACATAAGCATAAAATCATTCACTTTATCTTCACAAGATGAATTTATATCTATGTCTTCTAAGGAGTCATCATTATTTTCACACGAACTTTTATTTTTACTATATTTCTTAAATTTGTGTTTCTTTTCATCATCGGAGTTCTGGTCTTTTTCTTTGTACGGACACTTAGATGAAAAATGACCTATCTTACCACAGTGAAACATTTAAATGGCATATCGCCTTGGTATTTGCTTGATCCTTTATTTAACCTTCTCACAAATTTAGCCTCAATGTCATATAATTATGAATCAGTATTATTGTTTGCTTTAAAAGATGCTTCTCTAGTGGTGGATTTAACTTTACTAATCCTCATTTCATAAGCAGATAGAGTTCTTAGGAGTTGATCAATAGGCAGAATTTTAAGATCATTCAGTTCTTGTATTGCAAAAACTTTTGGATTAAATGTATCAGGCAGAGATATTAAAATATTCTAAACTAAAAGCATGTCTTCAATATTCTCACCAAGACCCTTCATGCCATTCAAAATCTCCTCAATTCTTAAAAAATATTTACTAGCTGTTTCATCCTTATTCATCTTTAGTTGTTCAAATTTTAATCTATATGTCTGAAGTTTGGCACCTTTTACTTTCTCATTTCCTTCATAACTTCTAATAAGTGTATCCCACATCTCTTTGGCATATTCAAGATGCATCACCTTTACAAACTCAGCTTCAGCAAGCCCACTCAAGATAGCATTCATTGCCTTTGCATTGAAGCTAAATTCTAGCTTATCATCTTTGGAAGCTAGTACAATAGGTTTTGTATATTCAGTCTCTACTACATACCAAACATCAACACCCAATGCCATAATGTATGTTCTCATTCTAACTTTCCAAAAAGCAAAATTTGTTCCATCAAACAGAAGAGGCTTATTGGTTGAAGTCCCTTCATGACTTTTCATGTTTAATCTTACAGATCTACCTTTAAATAAAAGGAATTCTCTATGATACCAATTGATGAAATTATTAAGACAACTGAGAGGGGGGGGTGAATCACTTGTTAGTTGTTACTGTGCTTAAACAATTTTATGCCTATTAAAATATTATTAATCTTCTCCATGTGATCATCAAGATTATGCAAGACATGAACAATAGAAATAATAAACATCAATCACACATATGATATACACAGAGACAGGTATTCCTGAGGAAACCCATAAAGGGAGAAAACCTCTTCTTCTTAGAATGATAGGCAGTCTTTTATGTTCTATACATCATCTGTCTTTGAGCACCAACTCAAAATGAGGCTACAACCTCTTCTTTAACAAGCTGCAATTTGTAGAGAGCACCAACCATCAACTTTCTATAGAACCCACTAGAAAGAAGCATATTTTCTCCTTATGATTTCCAGCACCAAATGGATGGAAGCACCTACTTCCACTTATACAAGCACCAACTTGCATACAGAAAACTCTTAGTTTTCCCTAGCACCACCCTACCACCATGTTTTCTAGCCACAACTAGATGGAAGCTACAACTCTCAGTATTCAAGAACCAAATTGAATAACAGAGGACCACAGTCCTCCCTAGCACCACCCTACCACCCTGATTATAAATCTTTGCTTGAATAATACCTTACAACAATACAAATATTTCAACACTTACCACTTCTTCTATGTTCTGCAATTATGTTATACTTTTGTTTGTTCATGCTTGTCTCCACTTGTTGTCTCTTTTTTGTTATGCAATTTTGCTCTGCTTCTGTTTTTTCATACTTGGCTCCACTTGCTATCTCTTTTATGTTATGCAATTCTTCTCTGCTTCTGTCTGTTCATACTTGGCTCCACTTGTTGTCTGTTTCCATCTACTCTTTCTCTATTCTTCTCATGCTCTTAGGTTATTGTACATTCTTCTCTTTTCACCATTTCTGCTTAGTCCAGCTTATGTTCTTCATCTCTGAATTTGTTCTCTCTCTGTTCATACTATAATTTTCATTACATACAGTTAAACTCATTTTACAGGGAAACAACCAACAACACTCTGTCACAACATTTTTATTTTTATTCTTTTTCTCATAATCCGTTACACTACCAATTTCAAACACCCAAGAACAATGATTCAGTTCATATAACTAAATCGTAACTGATCAAGAAATCACGAAGTGAAAAAGTAACCCTTCGATAAAATTGTTTATTTAATCTACGTTGTTGGATTATACATGCAGAGGCTTTTTGATCCATAGGTCCTCGCGAAATTTACTCGTGCGAACAAGCACAGAGTGAAATGTTCCTCTCCACATGACCACTGGTTGTGACCACTCACCAATAAAAAAGGCACTTCGAAACTTTGCACTTTGGATATTCTATTGTGAGTTATCCCGACTCTCCCAACTTATGATCTCCGAAGTAGAGCCTAGAAAAGCTAGCTCCTTCCCTTATTCTCCGCTAATGTGACCTTCGCTATGACTTGGGGCTAAGCACTTTGGGACTTTGAGTTTTGCGAACTCGCAAGTTACATCGCCTCCTTTCTCCAATGTCTGAATTCATGAACTCCTAACTTCATCGTGTCAGATCAACGGTCCACAACCCTCAATGATTCGATGGTCTAGATCTCTTCTTCGTGAATCGGTACTTTACGACTTCACGTTTCATTTGTTGTTCGATCGGCGACCCACGACATTCCTCGATACAATGGTCCAGATATATAATGTTCCTGACTTGGCTAGACTAGGAAACGATGCTAATGTGTGTGTAGGATCAAAGGTTTACAACATATAAATGATAATACAAATAATAAATGCGACAAAGGATGGCAAGTTTGTATTATGATAGCTCTATGGATTGCAAAAATGGCTAAATGCAGCTGAATACTGACAATACTCGACTAGATCAACATACAAAGGATCTTAGCCGGAATATAAATAAGCAAC
>SNQJ01S0129834.1:24479-42040 GCA_010110895.2 Picea sitchensis
CTTCAGTTTTCACATTTAGACTGCTTAACATTCAGGAACTAGTTTGGGTATCTCATGAGATAAAGAAGTTTCATTTGATTACAATAGAAAGTTTCATAGGATGGTTGCTGAGTTGTGTGGAGTGATAAGTAGCAAGAACTTAGTTGTTTTCAGTTTATCTTTTACATGCATATACAGAAAAGTACCGGTTAGTACTGAGTAGTACATAGTAGTGCAGAGCAGAGTAGAGTACAGTAGCTCTTTCCAGCGAGTTTCTCTTAGCAGTTCAGAGAGTAGCTTGGCATCCTTTAAACCCCCTCTTCAGCCCTACATTTCCTGTGCTGGTTCCTCTAAGTCTACCTTCCCGGGTTGACAATTAAATGTTGAATCATATGGTATATATTCAGCTCGACAAAAACACCACAAATATTCAAAGACAATATAGAAGAAACCACACTTTATTATAAGAAAATCCTTGAGGTAGGGAAACACCATACAATGGATCCTATTATGGAAGAGATCCTCTCTTGTTCACTTGCCTCTTCGAGGGGTAAACCTCATAATGAGATTAAACTCCAAATAGAATACTTTTCAATTTGTCTCATTACATTGTTTTAATCCCTTTATATACTGCTACCAACCACATAAGAACATTATAGAGGAGGAACCTTCTAGAAGTAAAACCTTCTAGTAAGTTCTTTTACATTTATTATGTCTATACTAAGATATCTAACTAACTTAGTGGGCCTTATTTAATAATATAGTGGACCTATTCCACCTTACATTGAATGGTCTCCACTATTATNGGTGTATAACCATACACCAGGGTCCCATGGATAAGTGTGGACCATAGTGCTAAAGTAGACTAGAGAACCAGGGTCCCATGTAGAAATGAAAGTCACCATGCTGAATTAGTCCAACCGCCATTGTAAACCAAGGTTCCATGTCCAAGTTCTCATGTGAACTCCACGTGAAAGATATTAGAACCAAATAACCAACTGAAAATGATGCTCCAAAGACTGACACTTGTCATGTGGATCCAAATAAGAAGATCCATCCACATAGTGGGAAATGGTTGTAGATGAATAGTGAAGGAATGATACCACTATAGAATATGCAGGTTCGACACCGGTAGTCATAACTGGCGCCTAATTTGTCACATTGATGTTCTCTACAGAAGGTGGAGTAGAGTCATCAAATAAATAATTATTATCCCAAAAATAATAGTTGTATGTATCCCAATAATAAAAATCAGCCTCAAAATCATACATATGCTTCTTTATTGTAATCATCCATGATGGTTTTCATAATATACATTTCTTTCCATGCAAGTTTGGACTGTTGAATATATTTCTCCTGAAGATTTTGCATGTCAATTTTGAACTCTTGAATTGTTGTCTTGAAGACTTCCATGATTTGAGAGAGAATATACATTGGAAAAACTACATATATATACCAAAATAAATATCTTAAAATTATTTATCCAATGGCACCAATATGGTAGCAATATGAGCAACCTATGAAAAGTTATAAACTTTGCAGTCCCGTCGTGTCACGAAAAACCTCCCAAAATGGCCGATTTTAAATCAACAATATCTTCACTTCCAAAGCTTTGATTGGGATGATTTTTTTTTTAAATTGGGTGAAATTGTGAGAAGAACTCAGATCTATAACTGTTTTTGGAAAATTCAGCCCCAGGTGCTACAAAAATCAGAAAAATCGCGCAACCATCCGCGAAAAAACACTGAAAAATTAACAGATTTTAAAATGATGATATCTTCACTTCCCGGACTTTGATTCAAGTGTTTATTTTTAATCGATTGTTTTTTCGAGAGGGTCTCATATATACAACCAGTTTCTATAAATTCCACACAGAAAAATATAATATTACTTCGGAGTGTCGTGACCCTCTTTTTCTTCTTCGAAAAATTTGCAAAAAAATAAAAATAAAAATTGGCCACAATTCATGTCGAGGAAAGTGCTATTATACCAATTGTTAAGAACCAAATAATTGCATACAAATACACCAAAAATATTCATAGACAATATAGAAGAAACCACACTTTATTATAAGAAAACAATTGAGGTAGGGCAACACAATACAATGGATCCTATTATGGAAGAGATCCTCTCATGTTCACCTTCCTCATCAAGGGGCAACCTCCTAATGACCTTAGGCTTCAAATATAATAATTTTCAACTTGTCTCATTACATTGTTTGAAGTCCTTTATATAGTTATACCAACCACCTAAGGTCATTCTAGAGGAGGAACCTTCTAGTAAGTCCTCATTTATTATGTCTATACTAATATATCTAACTACCATATTGGGCCTTATTTTAATATAATGGACCTAGTCCACCTTACATTGAATGGCATCCACTATTATCATTATGGGCCCTCCGGTACCATCACTACCTATCTAGCTACACTACATTCCATCCCCCTTATGAAATCATTGTCCTCAATGCTTGTTATGAGGGTGTACAACCATATACCACTGTCCCATGGATAAGTGTGGACCATAGTGCTGAA
This sequence comes from Picea sitchensis, assembly GCA_010110895.2. Classification (NCBI taxonomy): domain Eukaryota; kingdom Viridiplantae; phylum Streptophyta; class Pinopsida; order Pinales; family Pinaceae; genus Picea; species Picea sitchensis. The sequence continues at coordinate 26,993 of SNQJ01S0129834.1, forward strand.
GTAGACTAGAGAACCAGGGTCCCATGTAGAAATTAAAGCCACCATGCTGAACTAATACAACCGCCATTGTAAACCATGGTCCCATGTCCAAGTTCTCATGTGAACTCCACAAAAAACATATCGAAACCCAATAACCAACTAAAAATGATGCTCCAAATATTGACACCTATCATGTGGATCCAAATAAAAAGATCCATCCACATAGCGGGAAAGGCTCGTAGCTGAATCTAGAAGGAATAATACCATTGTAGAATATCCATGTTCAACACTGGTAATCGTAACTAGCTCCTGATTTGTCACATTGATGTTCTCTATAGAAGGTGGAGTAGAGTCATCAAATAAATAATTATCATCCCAAAAATGATAACTGTATGTATACCAATAATCACAATCGACCTCAAAATCATACTAAGAATATGCTTCTAGCAAGTCCTATTACATTTATTATGTCTATACTAATATATCTAACTACCATAGTGATGCAGGATCATCTACATTATCATTAAAAGGAGGACATGTTGGAGTAAAGCACATCATCCAACGCATGGATGAAGCTGATTTGGACTACAGAAAGGAGAGTGCACCTTTTTGAATTTGAAATTTTATGAAAAGAAATGTAATTAATGATTGGAGGTTGAGGTCATCCCCAAAGATCCTCTCGTATTAGTATCACTTTAATGTAAATTTCTTATTGTACGGAGGTTGTGCATCAACCCCTATCTTCTTTGTAAATGTTATTAACTTCATAGTCCTTAGTATATGGATGCATTAAATTCTGATAGGATAGCATTAGGTTGTTGGGGGGAAATGCTCGATGAATCACCCCTTGTATATATATTTGTATCTTATGCCCAAAGAAGGTTGTTGTTTCTCATTTGTGAAAGTTAGTTGTTTCTTATTTGCGATAGTTATCATTCCCGAGAGAGAGAGAGAGTTGTTGTTGTTGAGAGCATTGTATAGTTGTTGAAGGAGCATTGGAGGATGACCTGTATCTATGTATATTATCACTTGAATGAATATAATAGAGAATACTTAAACAAATGTTTGGTGTGGCTATTACTATGTTTTATCTGAATGAATGGTAGGTTTTTTGTTCATTGAAATTCTCTGTTTATACTCATTCTTGTGCTTGTGAATGTATTTTATGGTTAAATATATGAATCTATGGAATTAGAATAAGTTTCAATTGTTTCTCTTCTGATAGCTCGTGCAAGGAGTGCATATTGTACACAAGGAGTGCATTGACAGATTTAATTTTAACTCAGAGAAGCTCAGGAGAGATAACGTTGAATATTTGATAGTAGTAGTGCAGAGAAAGCACCGAGCCACACAAGGTGTGCGTAGGCCAAGTTGTTCTCAGATTCTTTGTGAAGAGGAGAGAAGTCAATGGTTGTAGATTTCTAAGGTCGCAAGGTGTGTGCCCAAGGATTTAAAACCTTGGAGAACACAAGCTCAGGAGAGATAACAACCTGAGTCTTTAAGGAGAAAAGACTTAGAAAATTTCCTAAGTCTGAACGTTTTCCTGTTCGAAAGAAGTGCACAAAGGAGAGGCAGAGGTCTCATATACCTCTGGGACTTAAGATTAGGAGGGATAGATGCCATCAACATCAAGGGAGGAACTTTGGAAGTTCCCAAGTCCCAAAAATTTACAGCACGGGAGGATCCACATAGGGTAGACAAAGGTTTCATATACCTCGAAATTTAAGCTCATGAGGGCCAGTGACCATGATCCCTTGAAGGGGAGAGTTTCAAGAAATCGACGATGAAGATCCCGTGGGGTATCAAAGGAGAGTTGATGACTGTTAGATCAGGGGGAAGTTGAGAGGTGTATAACCCTTAAGAGATTCAACACTTTGCTTATTTAGAGGTTTAAGGAGTGTCAAGGAGCCGAGATAGCCGCAGTCCCAAAGCCCAAAGCGTAAAGGTGAATATGGATTGTTGGATCCAGGGATGACACATGGTGGAGATATACATATTCAAAGGTTTGAAAATTTGGACAGAAGGAGGATAGTGTTGAGGCAACCAAGGGCCGAAGGATGAAACACCGTCGACCATTGATTCCAGGTAGACATGCGTCAAAGATCTGTGAGGTCTAGAGGAAAGGAACTTCAATGAAAATATTATATGAGGATGGAAGAACTCTTGAATCCCTGAAGTAGAGGGACTCATCCTGACCACCAGTTTGGAGGGGCACATGGAGCAATCCCGTGAGTTTGGGATATATCACTTCGGGAGTTTGAAAGGAAGAGTGGTTTCCAAGAGTCTCGAAGCCCGAATCTTAGCACCTTTTGGGTTAATTCCCAGGTCACAACCCAATGTCGTATGAGGAAAGGGGCCTAGCGAAGGAAGCTAGCACCTATTGTTTAGATTTTTTTTAAAAAGGGAAAAAGCGCTAGGAAAGTTCCTGTGGGTTTCAAGGAACTTGCATAGAGAACTAAGGAGGGTCTGTGTAAAATAAAATTTGGGTTCAACAAGAGCCTAAGAATCGATTTGAATCCGAAAGTGATCGATCCTTGACCAAGAGGTGGAGAAGACCCTGACAGAGGCAGAGGGTTTGCGTCAAGTGGTATCAAATCCATAATTTAATCTCTGTGTGAATAAATCTTAATTCCATGCCCCTAAGAAGACGCAGGGACAGACCCATAGCGAATCCAACAATGGAAGAGGAAATGAGGAGACTCCGTGCAAGGCTAGATGCCATGAAAACTGCACAAAGAAGAGCACCAGATCCAAGTGACATTAGTGAGGCCGAAAGTGAAGAAGTGGAAGATGAAGGAGCTACAGGAGAAGATGTTGCAGAAGAATGATTGCTGAGAGAAGTTGTAAAAATGGGAGCCAGAGCAAAAATTGAAATCCCAATGTATGAAGGTAATTTGGATGTGGAAGAGTTGATGGACTGGATAAGAGAAATGGGAAAATACTTCAATTATGAAGAGGTTGATGAGGATAAGAAGGTTAAACATACTATCACAAGATTAAAAGGGCATGCTACACTATGGTGGGATGAACTGCAGGCTAATAGAAGAAGCACAGGCAAACAAAAAATTAAAATATGGGATAGAATGGTAGCCAAGCTAAAGGCTAAATTCATACCCAAAGATTATCAAATAAATCTGTTCAGGAGACTATAGAACCTAAGACAGAAGGGTTTGATAGTAAGAGAGTACAAAGAAGAGTTATATAGGTTGAACATTAGAGATGGAAATCATGAAAGTGATGAAGAGAAGGTTTCTAGATAAATTAATGGCCTGAGATATGAAATCCAGGATGAAATCAACATGGTGAATATGAGGACAGTTGAATATGCTTATTAGGTTGCCCTGAGATAAGAAGAGAAGTTGTCCAGAAAGAAAATCCAACGAGGTAGTGGAAAAATCCCACATAGAGGTAAGGGAATTGTCCATGGCAAGGCTCAAAAGCCCAAAGATGAGACTGGAAAGTTTCACAGTCATACAAAGAGAGGAGGAAGTTCCCAAGGAAGACAATATGGTGGAAGGAATTCTTTTCCTCGAGGAAGAGGAAGAGGCAGAGGAGGAGAGGTGAAATGCTATGCCTGTGGAAAGACATGACATATGTCTTGGGAATTCCCTGAGAAAAAAAAAGGAGGAGGAGAAGCTTACATTTCTGAAGCACAAAAAATAAATGTTGAGGCAAAATTTGTTGAAGATGGAAAGTCCCTCATGATGAGGAAAATTCTCTTGAAACCAAAGAAGGAGGTGGAAGCACCAGTACAGAGAAACAGTCTGTTTAGGACTGCTTGCAAGACTAAGGATAGAGTTTGCAAGGTGATAATTGATAGTGGGAGCACTGATAATCTAGTATCCACAGAGATGGTGGAGAAACTAGAGCTAGAAACAAATGCACATCCAAATCCATATAAAGTTTCATGGCTGCAAAAAGGACACCAAGTAATTGTAAGTAAACAATGTCAAGTTGAATTTAAAATAGGAGGATACAAAGATGAGATTTTATGTGATGTAATACCCATGGATGTTTGTCATGTTTTGCTAGGAATACCATGGCAGTTTGACAGAAATGTCATACATGATGGGAGGAAAACACCTACACCCTAGAAAAAAATGGTAGGACACACATGTTGCTGCCAATAGAAGATAAGAAGGTGAAGGAAGAAGCCAACATGAGCATACTTCTCATGAGTGGGAAGGAGCTTTTGAATGAAGTCAAGAAGGAACATGACATGGAATTTGTTGTAGTGAGAAAGCTTAAAGTCATCCTTACAAGAAATACTATGGATGATTTGCTTGAAGAAATTTAGGAACTGCTAGAAAAAATTTCTGATATAGTGGTGGATGAGTTACCTTACTCATTGCCACCCATTAGGAGCATTAGTCATCACATTGAACTTATTCCAGGAGCTAGTTTTCCAAACAAAGCATCATACAGGTTGATACCTCAAGAGAATGAAGAAGTCAAGAACCAGTTCCAAGATCTGTTGGAAAAGGGTTTAGTTAGGGAGAGCTTAAACCCATGTGCAATACTAACTGTATTGAGTCCTAAGAAGGATGGAGGATAGAGAATGTGCACAGATTCCAGAGCCATCAACAAGATCACTATCAAGTATAGATTTCCTTTACATGGGATGGATGACTTGATGGATTGTTTAAGTGGAGCAAGTTATTTTTCTAAGATAGATCTAAAAAGTGGTTATCATCAAATACGAATGAGAGAAGGAGATGAATGGAAAAAATCATTCAAAACAAATGAAGGGTTGTATGAGTGGCTTGTTATTCCATTTGGCTTAACAAATTCCCCAAGCACATTTATGAGGTTGATGAATGAAGTACTCAAAGACTTCATAGATAAATTTGTCATTGTGTATCTAGATGATATACTAGTCTTCAGTAAAACTGAGGAGGAACATTTGAGACAATTGACATTAGTGATGAGAAGGTTGTAATAAGAGAAGCTACTGATAAATTTAAAGAAGTCATATTTTATGAAGAAATAACTCATATATTTGGGTTTTGTGATCTCTTCAAATGAGTTGAAGATGGATCCATAAAAGGTGAGAGCTATCATAGATTGGCCATCACCAAGGAGTATATTCGAGGTAAGAAGATTCCATGGATTAGCAGGTTTCTATAGGAAATTAATTAGAAATTTAAGTGGTATATGTGCACCAATATTAGACACTGTGAAGAAGAGACAAAAATCTCTTAAGTGGATAGAAGAGGTTGAAAATAGCTTCAGGATATTGAAGGATAAAATCACAAAACAACCAATTCTGGTTCTGCCAGATTTTGGAAAGACATTTTAGGTAAGGTGTGATGCTAGTGGATTAGAAATTGGAGTAGTCTTAAGCCAAGATAATAGACATGTTGCATATTTCAGTGAGAAGAAGAATGATACCAAGAAAAAGTACTCCACATATGAAAAATAATTCTATGTAGTGATTCAAGCCTTGGAAAAATGGAGGCATTATCTCATTCCCAAGGAGTTTGTGTTGTATAGTGATAATCAAGCTCTATAGTTCATAACCAAGTAGGAGAAGATGAATCAGGGGCATGCAAAGTGGGTGGAATTTATGCAAAATTTCACTTTCGTTATCAAGCATATCAATGGAAGTGAAAACAAAGTTGCAGATGCTTTGAGTACGAGGTGTTTGATTATGAAGGAATTCAAAGTAGAAACCTTAGGGTTTGAACACCTTAAGAAAATATATGGTGAAGATGCATATTTCAAAGAAGCTTATGAATCATGTGCAAATCCTTTGCTAAGGGATAGGAGCCCATGGATGGACTATTTGATTTAGGATGGATTGTTGTTCAAAGGGAGAAAATTGTGCATACCAAGATGTTGAATAAGAGACAATTTATTGAAATAAAAACATAGTGGAGGCCTAGCAAGAAATTTTGGCCATGAAAAAACATTTTGACAATTAAGTAGCTCATACTATTGGCTAGGCATGAGATATAAAGCAAAAATTTTTGTAAACAAATGCATAATTTTCCAGTATGCAAAAGGAAGACAACAAAAAACTAGTCTTTTTCAACCATTGCCTATTCCAAACAAGTCTTGGGATTCTATCAACATGGATTTTGTGTTGGGATTGCCAAGAACCTAGAGGGGAAGTGATTTTGTATTTGTGGTAGTTGACATATTTTCCAAAATGACACACTTTATACCATGCCAAAAGACAAATGATGCTACACACATAGCAAGTTTATTTTTTAAAGAAGTTGTGAGACTACATGGATTTCCCAGGAGCATTGTTTCAGATAGGGACAACAAATTTGTTGGTCATTTCTGGAGAACACTGTGGAAGAAATTGGGGACATATTTGTCATTCATATCAACATATCATCCTTAGATAGATGGATAGAATAAGGTAGTAAACAAAAGACTGGGTAATTTTCTAAGAAGCTTAGTCATTGAACATAATAGTCAGTGGGATCAGATTCTGCCACAAGAAAAAATTGCATACAATGATTCACCAAATAGGAGCACCGGGAGAAGTCCATTCCAGATTGTGTATGGAATGCACCCAAGAGGGATATCGGAACTAAGATATTTGGGACATAATGAGTTCAAAAGTGCAGGAGCATAATATTTTTCTGCAGAGATGAAAAAACTTCATGGTGAGATCAAGGAGCAGCTACAGGAAAACGACAAGAAGTACAAAGACATGGTTGATCAACATATGAGAGAGCTTCAATTTGAAGTGAGAGATCAAATTTTAGCACACTTGAGGAAGGAAATGTTCCCTAAGGGAACATATAAAAAATTAAAAATTAAAAAGATAGGACCATGCAGATCCTCAGAAAATTTGTAGCAAATGCTTATGAGATAGAGCTTCCAGACAATGTGGGAATATCACCCATTTTTAATATTGTAGACCTGTATCCTTACAAGGAATATGAAACATGAGGATCAGGAAATCAGAAGGAGATCATATCGGAGAAAAAAATTCCTGTAGCAGAGAAGCCACAGATGGAGAAAATCATAGATCATAGAATTGGCAAAAGGACCAGAAGGAAGACTTATTTTGAATACCTTGTGAAGTGGAAAGGCCATCCAGAAGAAGATATCAATTGGGTAAGTGAAGCAGAGATCCATAATCAAGGAAAGACAGTGCATGAGCTCATGGACACGAATCCATGAATTTTTGGCCAGAGGAGTATGATGCAGGAGCATCTGCATCAACATTAAAAGGAGGACAGACTAGAGTAAAACATATCATCCAGCGCATGCATGAAGCTTATTTGGACTACAGAAAGGAGAGCGCACCTTTTTGAATTTGAAATTTTATTAAAAGAAATGTAATTAATGATTGGAGGCTAAGGACATCCCCAAATATCCTCTTGGATAAGTATCACTTTAATGTAAATGTTGTATTGTACAGAGGTTGCACATCAACCCCTACCTTCTTTGTAAATGTTATTAACTTCATAGTCCTTAGTAGATGGATGCATTAAATCCTAATAGGATAGCATTAGGTTGTTGGGGGGGAATACTCGATGAATCACCCCTTGTATATATATCTGTATCTTATGCCCAAAGAAGATTGTTTTTTCTCATTTGTGAAAGTTAGTTGTTTCTTATTTGCGATAGTTATCGTTCCTGAGAGAGAGAGAGAGAGAGAGAGAGAGAGAGAGAGAGAGAGAGAGAGAGTTGTTGTTGTTGATATCATTGTATAAGTTGTTGAAGGATTTGTGGAGGATGGCCTATATCTATGTATATTATCACTTGAATGAATAGAACATAGAAGCTTTAACCAAATTTTTGGTGTGGTTGTTATTTTGTTTTATCTGAATGAATGGTAGGTTTTATGTTCATTTAAATTCTCTGTCTATACTCATTCTTGTGCTTTTGAATGTATTTTGTGGTTAAATATATGAATCTATGGAATTAGAATAAGTTTCAATTGTTTCTCTTCTGAGAGCTTGTGCAAGGAGTGCATATTTTTTGCAAGGATTGCATTGACAAAGTTAAGTTTAACTCAGAGAAGCTCGAGAGAGATAACGTTGAATATTTGATAGTAGTAGTGCAGAGAAAGAACCGACCTACACAATGAGTGTGTAGGCCGAGATGTTCTCATATTCTTTGTGAAAAGGAGAGCAATCAATGGTTGTAGAGTTCTAAGGTTGCAAGGTGTGCACCCAAGGCTTTAAAACCTTGGAGAACACAAGCTCAGGAGAGATAGAAACCTGGGTCTTTGAGGAGAAAAGACTTAGAAAATTTCCTAAGTCCGAACGTTTTCATGTTTGAAAGAAGTGCATAAAGGAGAGGCAGAGGTATCATATAACTCTGGGACTTAAGCTCAGGAGGGATGGCTTACATCAACATCAAGGGAGGAACTTTGGAAGTTCCCAAGTCCCATCACTTTACAACACAAGATGAGTGCACATAGGGCAGATAGAGGTTTCATATACCTCCGATAGTTAAGCTTAGGAGGGCTACTGACTGTGATCCCTTGAAGGGAAGAGTTTCAAGAAATCGACGATGAAGATCCTGTGGGGTATCGTAGGAGAGTTGACGATCGTCAAATCGAGGGGAAGTTGCAAGGTGGATAACCCTTAAGAGCTTTTGCACTTTGCTTATTCGGAGGTTTAAGGAGTGTCAAAAATCCAGGATAGCCACAGTTCCAAAGCCCAAAGCATAAAGGTGAATATGGACCGTTGGATCCAGGGAGGACACATGGTGGAGATCTACATATTCATAGGTTTGAGACTTCAGAAGGAAGGAGGATAACATCGAGGTGACCAAGGGCCAAAGGCCAAAACACCATCGGCCATCGATTCTAGGTAGACACGCGTCATAGATCTGCAAGGTTCAGGGGAAAGAAACTTCAGGGAAAATATTATATGAGGGTAGAAGAAGTCTTGAAGCCTTAAAAAGAGGGACTCATCCCGACCGCCAGTTTGGGGGGGAACGTGGAGAAATCCCATGAGTTCGGGATATATCACTTTGGGAGTTTGAAAGGAATAGTGGTTGAAAAGAGTCCTGAAGCCTAGAGCTTAGCACCTTTTGGGTTAAGTCCCATGTCACAACCCAAGGTCGTATGGGGAAAGGGGCCTAGCGAAGAAAGCTAGCACCTGATGTTTATATTTTTTTTTAAAAGGGAAAAAGTGCCAAGAATGCACCCACGGGTTTCAAAGAACCTGCACAGAGAACTAAGGAGGGTCTATGTAAACTAAAATTGGGGTTCAACAAGAGCCTAAGAGTCGATTCAACTCCAAAAGTGATCGATCCTTGACCAGGAGGTGGAGGATAACCTAGGAGAGACAGGGGGTTTTCATCACATAGTGGGGATTATTTAATTATATAGTGGACCTAGTCCACCTTACATTGAATGGCCTCCACTATTATCACTATGGGCCCTCCAGGCTGCCCACTACCTCTCTAACTACATTACACATTGTCCACATCCTTGTTGCAAATGAATCCTTTCATAAGACTTAGTATTTATTGTGCTCATTCATCAATACCATGATATGCCTATGCATTTCTACCTTTCCAGTTTGAAATAATTGTATGATGGATATCATTCCTTGTTTATGTGGTTTCCCTTAAAGATTAAACTTTTCCATTGCTATCAAACCACAACTTCGTCATCATCACTTCCTACTTTCTACTTCACCCATCCCTAACCCATGCAATAAAGTGACTTGGCTCACTTACATTGTTGAGTCACCTTGTTATCCCATTCCCTTCCTTAATAAATTTTATGGTCAAAACCTATCTCAAGCGCCATCAAACCTTGGAATTCTTGAAAACCAGCTTGTCGGCATGCATTCCTTGGGAATAAAAAATTTTGACTGTGAAAACCCTCTAGGCATAATTAGACAAATCTTGTTTGAAAACCAATTTTCTAGGAGAACAAGGTTTGCAAATAAGAAATAAAAGTTCATTTTCAAGTTCCAGTTACTCTCTAAATAAATATTCCCAAGTTTCATGCTCCATCAGAAGGTTGTTCCAAACCTCAGTCTACAACTCATATTGTGCTCCAAAGTTCCAAGCTTCGCATTATTCTTTCTTGTGGACCATCTTAGGATATCGTACATGTGTTTCTCTATGAATAAATATATTTAAGCTAAATAAATATTTCCAAGATTCATTACTACATCAAAAGTCTATTCCTTATCTACATTGTGCTACATGTTCCAAGCTCCACACTGCTCTTCCTTGCAAAGTTTCTACATCATCGTGGACCATATCAGATTAGGATGCTGCTACAAACATTATGGAATTCATAGGTAGGTGCATATATGCTTCTTTATCTTTTCTTTAATCACAATTCATTGGATGCTATGGATTTGTATTTGAAAAATCACTTAGGTCTCTATCCTACTTCCATATCTTTTTCCATTTCTCGGGGGTTGGAAATATCTTCAGTTTTGAGGGGGAACACAATGACCTTTACATCCCATAAAATTCCCTCACTATTCTTATTCAAATCCACTCTGTTATTCATGCATGATAAGTATTACAAGATTCCCTATTGTTTCTCCATAAGAACCAACAATAGAAGGCCTTGTTATTGCCACACAAGAACTAGTAGTACAGGAAAATAAGGCTTTGTTGTTTCCGCACAAGAACCAAAAATAAAGGACCTTGTTGCCACCACACAAGAATTAAAAGTAAAGGACCTTATTGTTTGCATACAAGAAACAACAGTAATAAAAAACGAGACATTGTTGTTGCTCCACAAGAACCAACAACAAAAAAATAAGCAGCTGAAAGGGACGACCAACATTTTTCAATACCATATCTCTCTTTCTTGATCCATGAGCATTTGTAGGAACACTACATTAAAATATGGTTTTGAGCAGCATATCCAAGTAGATGGCCCATTTGCAGGCTTTGTATTCCATGAGGACATGAAACATTCTCAGTTTGGGGGGTAGAATATTGGAAATTTCTTACTTGGAACAACACTGTTTTCTTGGCCTTCCATTTGATAGAAAAGTTTTCAGTTTGGGGGAGAGGAAAAATCATTACCTAGAGAGGAATAGACCACCCCACAAGAACCTATAGTAGAAGAAGCCACTATAGAATCCATTCCTATATAAAAATATGTCTTCATCCTTGAGTTTCGGTACGTACAACAATAATTTTCATTTTTCGGTGGACAACAATAATTTTCAACATTAATGACACGAGAAATCCCTATTATTGTTACACAAGAACCAACAATAGGAAGTGTTGTTACAATTACACAAGAACCAACAACATGTCACACAATATCACCATGTCATTTACTATTGTTACTCATGTCATAACACTATTGTTATTACTCTTGTTATAACACTATTGTTGTTACTCATGTTATAACACTGCTATTGTTACTCTTGTTATCACACTGTTGTTGTTACTGTACATAAATTGATTTATTTATCTCTTGAGATCTATGCATCATATGATCATGATTTTTGGTGAGGAGAAACAATAAAATAGGACAAGAATGCTTGCAAAATTTCACAAAAACCCAGTTTAAAATTTTGCTACTATTCCTACAACACTTGTTGCAACTCCTCTAGTAGCTTATTTGTTTATATATTAAAATCTATGAACTCGGTTGCAAATCCTCTAGTAGCTTATTTGTTTATTTGGTAGACAGAGACATTAAATTATGATGAACACACTCACCAAAAATCTCCTCAATCTAGAATACAGTGTTGCTACTCCACTATAGTAGCTACAACATTGTTGTTACTCTATTATAGAAGCTACATCAATGTTGTTACTCCATTATAGAAGCTACTATAACATTTGTTGCAACTCCATTGTTGTTACTTCAATGTAGCAACTACTATAACATTTGTTACAACTCCACCATAATTGCTAAAAATAATTTGGAGGCTACTTTTCATGCCATTGTTTGAGTTGGTTTCAAGGTGCTATTGGGAAAGAAGTGTTGTATAGCATAATCACCAGTTGGGAAATCATAGAGGTATCAATAAGTGGTTTTAGTTATTATGCATTGAAAATTGGAAGCAACATTCAAATGGGTCCTTCCAGCTTGGCATTGGGTTGAAAGAGGACAAATAACATATTCGGTTTGGGGGAGATGTTGGGCCATGGAATTGCCATCCTTTTTACATCTTTTTTCTCTATTTTTAATCCCTTCTTGTTTACCCATAACCTCATATTAATGATTATTAATCCATTTTGATGATTATATGAGGGATTTATAACCAAAGTATTTCCCATTGCATTTATTTAGTATTTCATATGAATTTTGGTTAAATATTAGAAAAATAACATATTTTGCATTTATCTTTGAAAAATGGTTTAGTTTGTGATTGTAGGATATTCACAACATCGCCTAAACTCTGTGTACGGATTTGCAAATCCACGAAAACCCAACTTCAACCATTAAGATTTCCCATGGATTTGGACCATCCACAACCATTTTGGGTATGGAAAGAATCTTGGAATCATTAACAAGATTAATTTGAGTGGTTAACCAAGAATCTTGGAATTCTTGGGCAAAAGATCTTGGAGTTATTTGTTATTTGTTAATTGTTAGCAACATATCTTGAAAGTTATTTATTATTTGCTAATTGTTAGCAAAAGATCTTGGAAGTTATTTATTAATTGCTAATTGTTAGCAAAGATCATGTAAACTACTAGTTATTTAGAAAATTGTTGTAACCACTATGGATTTCTTAAATCCATAAGTGAGTTTATTTAGATATTTGTTATTTCTAGTTTCCATTGAATTTATGTATAAAAGAGATCACTCTCTCTAGTGTTCAGGGAGAACTCTTAGAGCAATGTGAGGATGACAATGAAATAATTCATTGAGTTTTTATTTTAATTGTAGTTTTATAATTTCCATAGTATGTGATTTAATTAATTTGATTTATTTTCTTTGCATATTTGTAATAGATTGATTTTTTTTTATTAGCTTAATTTATTTAATTGATTTATATTGATACAGAGTGTCCTGTAGCTTACATTGTTTCTTTGATTTCTTGTTGTGTAATTTAATCATGTATTCACTGAGGATTTATTTTATCTAATTTTGTAACTAGTCTCTTGATTCAATTTGTTCATGTAATTAGGTTACTCATATGAGGTTGTGTTTATATACATTTATGCATTAGGTATTCATGTCAGATTTCATTTTTTTATTTGTTTCTAATAAATGCATTTGGTTGCATTCTTTCATGTGGTTGAATAATTATGCTCAAAGCAACAATCAAATTTGTTGGTTTGAGTAAAAGCATGAATCATCTTGGCAAGGATTAGATTAAGCTATTTTCTTCCCTTCGAGTTAGTTCTTTCCATTTTTCAAAATAGTGTTTGGTATGTCCTTTTTCCATTATCGATCAGTTGGGGGCTAAGACATGGACATGCTTAACAACATCAGTGCTCCTATTCCAGCTGAGTTAGATTAGATTTATTTTCATGTTTCACTCAGTTGGGGGCTACCACATGGACATGCTTTACAACATTAGTGCTCATGTGCCACCTCAGATAGAGTAGTTTTTCAATTGCCACAATTAGTTAGATTTGTTTTCCTGCAATTAGTCAATCGATTTCTTTTTTGCATGTGTGAATTTCCTTTCTAGTACAATAGTTAACATATTTCCTTCCTGCAAGTGTGACATTTACTTTCTTGCAAGTGTGATATCCATTCTTGCAAGTGTGGATTTTTGTAGAACCTTTCGAGAACTTGAAAATTGTTTATACTTTGACCACAACAAAATCATTGACAATATGACTACAACACATAGAAAGAATAATTGTTCCTTCACATACACTGCACTATAGTTCACAAGTTTCGTACGACCCCAGATTGATAATTAAATTCACAATCTTTCTAACTATCTTCTTGATAAATTAGGAAGGTGATTAAAAGATCCGACATAATGGAATTTTACAGGAAATTTGCATGTTAAATATGGTTAAAATTCCTCCTAAAGTGAACATTATTTTTTTAAACTATCTAAACTAGTGATGCAATTGTCAAAACCATCAAATTTGACAGAAGATTTTGTTTCAAATTCCAACCCTGATGATGTATATATTCACTTTCATTAATTTACACAAAAAAAAATACACATTCTCTTAGTCACTTTATTAATTAAAATTTAGCTCAATCAATATTATTATATAAATGTATATGTATATGTATAAATGTATATCGAAGAATGTTTTGGATATTTTGAATTTTTAATAAATTAAAACTAAAATAAATCTATGTTAATTTATTTATTAAAAAATATTTAAAATAAATTGTGAATTATAGATAATGCTTACTTAGGTTGATAAAGATTGCAATTTAAATAATATTTCAATAATATTTCAATAAAGATTACAATACTTTTTAAAATACAAATTTATTACAACAAAGATATGTAATATAAATATATTATATATTTTTTTGTCTTCGTATATATGGTTTTTATGTGATTTGGGTGGGTGGAGGGCCCATATCTATTGCAAGTCTAACCACTCTAGGAAAGCCCTTTGTTATTTCCTTCTTGTGTTGATTCATTCTTCATAAGGAAATGTATTATATTGAGTTGAGGGAAACCTACAGGACCCTTAAGCGACATGGCACTGTACTGGAGGAATTGAAAGGAAAACTGGAAGCTCCAGGTGCAACTTTCAATTCACACTAGGAATTAATCATGAGTATGTAGTTTACTAATTCAAAACGTATTTATGCTCTGGAGGTCAAATTAGCTACTCTCGAGAAGAATCTCAAACTACAATGAATAACCTAGTCAAGCCTTCTCCAGTGTTTAGTGACTCAAAAGAAAAATAAAATCTTCCATAATGAAGTCATTTCTTGATGAAGTCCTTTCTTTCTGTTAGTTTCAATTTTGGTTTATGTATTTCAAAGTAGTCAAAATATCAGGTTTATTATGTAGATACTATACTCATCATTTTTAATTGGAGTTAGTATATTCCAAGATCTTCCATGATTTAGATGTATTGTTGGATAGCCTTTTAATTTTAATATGTAATTAGTTTTTGAGTTTTTTTTGTTTGTATTCTTTGTTGCACAAATTTTTACAATCTTTTATAATATAAATATATCGATTCAACACACATAATGATATGGATATC
>SNQJ01S0129839.1:14735-25364 GCA_010110895.2 Picea sitchensis
CTACAGTCATGGGCTAGCTCCCTTTGTGACTCTGTGCTTCAAATATTTTGAGATCTGCTTGCTCCCTTTTTCTCAATTTATGGATCGACGAATTCTCCAAGTAGATGCTAGATCCTCCTGCTAGGCCCCTCTCTCCATATGACCTTGGGCTATGGCTCAGGGCTTAATTTCCTAGGAGCTACGTGATTTCATGCTTCACTTTATCTTCACTCTGCTTCTCATGATTTTTTCGAAGTCTGGACCCATGATTCTTGTTAGACCACATCAACGGTCCTCAACTCTCCAATCAATTGATGACTAATATTTCTTCATGCTTTGGACTTCACGTAAACTTGTAACTGTTCGACGTAGTTCTTCTGATTCATGATTATGCAAATCCTCTTATCTGTTTCCACATATATATCCTCCAATAGACGGCTAGGACTCCTTCGTGACTTCAAAATTATTAAAAGTAAACACTCCTCCACATTCTTCTCCTTTTCTCAGAGTGTGTGGATCTATGCCACGTGTCCTTCCTAGCACCAACGTCTAGGATAAACTCCACTATTTAGAGTTCGGGAGTTTAAACTTCTACTCCAAGCATATCTTATGAAATCTAAATCCTTGAAATCTCTAATCTTCTACCACCTATCGACCTTGACAATGGATGGTCTCGACTGCTTCGGAACTTCGAGACTTCACAACTCCACTCTCTTGTGCACTTTTGAAAATATTTGGGTGCGTGCACCTTACCTAGATCCAACGATTGTTTGTCCTTTGTGCATAGATCTGAAGGATGGGATATGTTCCTCTCCTCGTGCACTACTTTGAGTTCCTGGACGTGAAATCCAATGGTCCATATCTCCTCCTCTATAGCTGATTTGAGGGTAGTTGTTGCTCCTCCCTCCTGAGATTTTAATTCCTTCCAAATTGGGAAAAATTCTAAGTGTCAAAGGTTGTGGCCTTTGTTATTTCTCCTGTGATCTTGGTGACTTTGGGTCTCATTAGTGTTTCTCCTCCTGAGATTGTTTCAATGGAATTTGACCTCGCCCTGGAACACACTTGCGTTCGACGTGCAACTTTGCACTACTCCTCCTGAGCTTTCATCTTTCTCATTCTCTAAGGGACTCGGCCCTTCTGCATTCTCTAAAAGTCTTTTGGTTCCCTCCTAGCACGTTCTATGCTTGTCCTCCTGAGATTTGTAAAGAGAAACCCACTTTACCTCTGGTGCATTCCTTGTGTTTGGATAGACTTCAAATGGTTGTCTTTGAACACTTTGTCGAGTGTCGTCCTCTTGTACTCCTTGCACAATTATTTCTCTAGATTATTCAATAACTGTGTGAGTGTCTTTTCCTTGACACGTCTCTTCTCTATGAACTCGAAACATAGTTAGTTTTTTCACCCCCTGCACCTGCTCAATGCCCTCCTGGCAGAGCTCTACAAAGTATTTAGCAATTTTGTTTCTCTGTGCCTTCTCTGCACAATCTTTCCTCCAAGGTATTCAACAGCCTTGAGGATCCTCCTTGATTCTGTAAATGCTCTGGTGTGCCCTCCTGGCATGTTATTTTCTGACTCCATAGAGTTCAGATACGCACTCCTTGCACTGGCTACAAAGTTTCCAATACTCTATTGTGCAGTCCTTGCACAACCTAACGAACCCATAAACAATTACAAAGAAATAAAAAATAGATAATTTTATATATCCCTACAAATGGAACCTATCACATACATCTATAGCATCAATAAAAACACAAATAACATTCATTCATAAACACATAAACACACACAATCATATGTAGGAAACATTACTTTGTATTAATCTCAAAATGCTTGTACAATGGTTACAAAGACTGGACTGCAACAGAGTCTCAATTCTCTCCTCTCTTGAACTCTCTACTTTCTCATATCCCCTACATTCTAGATATAATGAATTCAAATACAAATATATTTTAGAAAAAGAGGGGCTTCTCGAGCTCTCACCCCGAGCTACCTACTCTCATTAATTACATTGAATTTCATTCAATGATTATCTTGTCTGAATCGTATCTATATATTCATTATCCTGTCAGCCATTAAAGGTGACCTCATCTCCTATCTTCTCAAAAGGCATGACGTAGCTCTACCAATCCTTACAAACATTTAATTGCATTAAATACATTTTGAATTTGAAAAATGAGGGGAAAATGAGAGGTCTGATGCCTCTCTCCTCCTTGAATGTGCTTTGATGTGTTGTCCAACTGGCACATTACTGAGGTGGAGCGATTATCCTACATCAAAGCCTCATCCTTAAGATCTCTCTTAATTACTTGTGTATATTGTATTAGACACATAACATTTTTTATCTTGGCAGAGGGCTCATCATACTCGTCATGTAGTCTTTGGTTATTCTCCTTCAGCTCTATATTTTATTTCTTGATGTTCCTATCCAAAACCTTATACTCCTTTACTTCTTTCTTCAACTCTTCATTATGGTTTGTAATCTTTTTAACTTTCAATTCCAACTGATGTTTGGTCAGAGGAATGATTGGTTCATGTGTTGATTTATCAGTTACCTCCTCCCTGGCTTCAACTTCCCTCTTTAAATCCTTTAGTGTCTCTATCACTAATTCCTCAGATTGTCACATATATTTCTTCTTGATGTGGTGAGGTTGGAATGTCCACTAGATCCTCTGGAAACAAGGAATGTGAGGAGTTGTCACTATCTTAGCCATGCTTCGACTAGTTTTTCGTACTGGAACTAATACTTTCTCGAGTGTGCTAACAGGAGTAGAAATTTCCTCCTTAAACAATCTCTTATTTTTCATTTTAGGCTCAGAGATGGGTACTGGACTTTGTTTTTCCTATGCCTTCTTCATTTTTCTTTTAGAGGACTTATGTGGGGAGACTAGAACTTGTTCTGTTTGTGCACTCCTTGTCTTTCTTCTAGAGGATTGTGCTAGAGGGGCTGGAACTTGTTCCTCTTGTGTATTCCATGCCTTTCTGCTACATGATGGTGCTATAACACTCATTTCATTGGTTTTAAATTTATTCTTGATTTTCACTCTCAATTCAGGGGTCTTTTCTTCTTCTCCACCCTTCTCTTTAGGTACCTCAACAATTACTTCTGGAATGTTCTCTAAAATTTCCCCAACCTACTCCTGAGGTATTTCAATAATTACTTCAGGAACATTATTTTCAATTTCTCCAATTTGCTCCTGAGGTATTTCAACCATTACTTTGGGAAAATTACCTACAACCTCTCCAACATCACTGCCAGGCCTTTGTTTCTTCCTCTTTTCTCACTAATTTGGTTTTTATTTTAATGTACATATATGGGTGAATGTTCTTGTTTTTGGATGACTGTTACACCACAAGTGCAAGTTGTGCACTTAACACTACCATATTTCCTTTGTCCAATTTGATTACAAATTTTGGTGAGCTAGGGTCAACATGATCTACTTTGCTACTATATTTATTTCTTTTCTTTTTACTATCTCCCTTCTTCCTTCCTGACTCTTTACTATGTTCCCCTGATATATTTACTTCTATAGACTTAGAAAATTCTTGGGAAATTTTTTCTGTGAGGAGTTTCTTGCAACTACTGTCTATTTTTCTCAACTCGAGAAAAACCAATAGTTTCATCATCCCATGGTGATAGAGACTGGTTTCAGGCTTCTTAGAGAGAGACTTAACCCCTCTCACCATCTTGCTCAGACTCATCCAAATAAAATGGGGAAATTCTATTTCTAGTCCTCCTTCAAAATTAAATAAAAGTCTTAAATGATAAAGAAAGGTTATTGCATACCTCCCTTCACAAGTTAAAAAATTATGTAAGCATACAAGCATTGTCAAATATTCTTCTTTGATCCAACTTATGGAGATACCTTTCATCCAATCTGGGTCTATGTACTAAGGCTTCAATATTTTTTTACATAGGCTCTTCTCAATGATGATGCCTTTGAAATACTTCTCTCCTATAGAAGGTAACTTGGTCGCTTCTCCTATGAAATATTTAGTGATCGTGATTTTTATTTCTCCCAACTGGATTCTCTCTCCATCATAACTTTGGGAAAAGGTGCGAGATACCCCCTCATGATGTTCTATGATTTTTTCTAAGAAGGGAACCCAACCAACCTTTTCAAATTTTTCTTTGCATGCTTGATACTCCTCCATTTCTCTGTACAGATGGAACGAGGGTTCGTTCCGGTCTACCCCCATGGCGGCTTAAAATATGGGTTTCAAAACATGGGAAACATAATTTGGGCGATGGTTTGGTGTTGGATGTAAAACTATGAGAGAAAATAGATGGAGGCATAGTAACGGGATAGTAGGAGAGAATATATTGATGTATAGTAGGAAGTAGTTAATTAATGCTCATCTGGATGGAGAAGCCATCCATAAGAGCGTTTATAATGAAAACAAGAAGAAAATGGTCAATTCTTTAAAATGATAGCTAAGTAAGGAAGGAGTATGAAATCATGCCAAATGATCGTGTTCATAGATAAGGTGACGATCATACCCATAACTAATATCACATCCCATTCTTACCAGTTTTCTAAATCATTAAAATGAATGTGGGTGATGTAACCTAAATTTTCCATTGGATAACATTCGACATCATAATTTTGAAACAATGCAAGGTTATAAAAGGTGGAATAATCATAGTTTTGACATCATACGAATGACAGTTTTTGACAAGAGATGCCAAATTTTGACAATCACTTCCTGAAGATATTTATGTACATCATAAATGATTTTGAAAAGAAGGAAAATCATGAAGACTTCATAAATAATGATATGGAGGTTAAATAAATCAAGATGACAAGGGGATATGAGGGTAACCATATGTATAATACAAAATTCATGCAATTCTTAATAAAAAGGAATAAACATTGAGTCCATACCTCTATTACCTGAAATGTATTTGATCAAATGAAGCAATATCAAATGTAAAACAATGTTACCCAAATTCCATCATCATTACCGGATCACAGACTTAGTACCAAATCAACATAAAATATTATTTTAGTATCGGACCGACACAGAGAATTGATTTAGTACCAGACCAACATAGAGAATTGATTTAGTACCATACCAACACAGATAGTCGTTTTCAGTATCAGATGAAGTTTTGAAAATATACTTGGATTCTTGTAAGCTTTCTCTTCCTATCTAAACATGTTATGAGGTCAAGATGAAGTATATGTTCGAACTCTCTAAGGTTTCATATGATTTTTTTCTCCCGAATGACCATGTTGAAAGAGGCATAAACAACACACTAGTATAGGGATGTTGAAAGTGCAGCGGAAGTATCATAAAATGAGGAAACATATCCAACGATTGGGCTCCAATATCTTTAAAAAGAAGGAAACTGTAGTTGGACATGCTCTTGTAGATATGTAGAACCCTCCTCTTTTTGGAACCAAACTAACCACTACTTCTATTGCCACTTCCATTTTATTGGAAACAAAAACCTAACTACTATTGTCTTGTGGATTTTTCTCAAGACTAGGTCAGTTAATGCTCATCAGTGTTTTCATATTTTAGGACTCTGAAATACTTAAATAAAACTCCATATACTTTCCTATGGATTTTTATTGAGCCCATATCAGTTAATGCTCGTTGGTGTTTTCAATTTTTAGGAGTCTGAAAAAATTAAAGAAAAATCCATATATTGTCATGTGGATTTTCCTTGAGACCAGATCATTTAATGCTCCCTGGTGTTTTCAATTTTTAGGAGTCTAGAAAACTTAAAGTAAACTCCATTAGGATCCTTTCCCATGAGTAATATACCAAGGTTGGGTAAAGGAATAAACTTACCCCTGGAAGATGTCCTCTTTATTGCTAATCTACATGATAACACAATCAACTTATGCTTTTGTTAGTAACACGAAAGATCATTATCTACCATACACTTATATGTATATATGTACAAAGTTAAATTAAATTACACAAAAAAAACTTATAGTGGTGGTTCAACAGGAGGAGAACTCCTCTTGCTTACCAATTGCATTTCAAAATTTTGAAGAATTTTTTTGATAAAATCCTCTGTAGACAGAGGCTTATGATAAACT
The DNA here is from genome assembly GCA_010110895.2 of Picea sitchensis. NCBI lineage: Eukaryota > Viridiplantae > Streptophyta > Pinopsida > Pinales > Pinaceae > Picea > Picea sitchensis. The sequence continues at coordinate 20,768 of SNQJ01S0129839.1, forward strand.
TTCAATCGATGCCCATTTACAACAAAGGATATCTGATATTCATCAATAGTATTGATCTTTACTGAACCATTTCTATAAACTGTGTCTACTTCATAAGGTCCCAATCATCGAGTGGACAATTTACCCTTGAAATTCTTGAGCCTACAGTCATATAGAAGGGCCTAATCACATGGCTGAAATGATTTCTTCTTGATGTACTTGTCATGCCATTTATTCCTTTGGTCTTGAATGAGTGTAGTCCTATGAAGATCATATTATATTATTTCATCAATTTCATTCAGCTACAATATCCTCTATTTCTGGGATTGATCCAAATCCATTCCCAATTGCATAGAATTCCTGAAAGTTTTTACTTGAAATTCTATGGGAAGCAACACCTTCTTCCCTTACACCAATTCATAAGGTGTATGGATCGTTTTATTTCTCCAAGTTGTTCTAGAGTCCCATAAGGTGTAAGGAAAATGATCAACCTAGTCTTTATGGTGTAACGAAATTGTCTTGGTGACAATAGCCTCTATCACCTTATTAGTTGATTCCACCTGTCCATTTGCTTGGGGGTGATAAGGTGAGGATTTTCTATATTTAATATAATAGTGTTCAGTAATCGATTTGACCATATTGGAGGTAAATTGGGTTCCTTGGTCTGTCACAATTTCTCGAGGCACACCAAAATGAGTAAAGTTGTATTCAAATAGAAAATCAACAACAAATTGTTCATTTGTAGAGTACAAAGCTTTAGCCTCTACCAATTTCGTCACATAATATGTATAGACCAGTATATATCTTCTTCTTTGATACATGGGGTTTATAGGTCCTACAAAGTTCAAATCCCATTTCTCAAAAGGTTCAATTACTACTTGAGTTTGGAGAGGAATCTCATCACTTGTAGTTGGTTTCCCCATCCTCTGAAAATGATTGCAACTGGACACATACTTCTTTTCATCCCTGAAAATAGTTGGCAAATATTAGAATGACTATAGTATTTTGTATGTTGTCCTCTTATCAGCAAAATGGCCTCCACATGGTCCATCATAGCAGTCTTTGAAGATGTCATACATATCATCCTCCTGTACACATCTTCTATTCACCAAATCAGGCCCTATACGGTATACAAAATCATGATGCCACATATAATTTGTACTCAACTAGATAATCCTCTACTTTTCTCAATGGGATAAATTCTAAGGGAATTTTCTTGTTACAAGATAGTTAGCCACATCTTCATACCAAGGTATGTAAGTAGAAATAGAAAATAGACTTTCATCTAGAAAATTGTCATCCACTAGAGCACTATCACCTACATGAATAAGCATAGATAGGAAATCAATAACAAGGTTATCTTTTCCAGGTCTGTTAATGATAGTAATTGTTAGAACACTTACAATTTTGAACTTTTATTCTTTTTTTTTTGCCTCTTAGAAATAAAATTTCACCAAAAAACTTAGGAAAATTCCCTTTAAGTAAATAAATCCTTGGTTGTTATATATTAATAAGGTGCTTACAGTATTGCTCGTCGATGAGTTTCACTAAGTTGAACAAACAGTTCTTGTGATCTTCAGAATATGAAAACCACATGATTTTTAAAAAGAAAAACCTTTAACAGTCACTTCGGAGCTTCGCGCTTTGGGAGTTTCAAGAAATTTAAACAACAAAAACCCCGAATCTACAAAGTCCTGAAGATAGTTCCTCGTGAAAATTTCTAAAAGGACTTACGGATGAGTCATAGGAAACATGTATTTTAATATTTTCTTGGGATGACACATGGCACTTATTTTTAACATTTATATTAGATTATTCATACGATTTCAAGTGACACATGTCTCCCCTCCTTTCTTGACATGTCACTGAGAATGATGTCATCTATGCCATGTCACTCTGAGAGATTTTCCTTCGGTATTTTAGGCAAAGATTAGGTTCACAACCACCAAAATTTCAAAGAAGTATTGGATATCACAAAAAAAAATAAAAGTGTTTCAAAGAAACAATAAAACATTTCATAACTTTAATTAGTCATGATTAAGTATTAATTAATCACTCCTCAATTTCAATATTTGGGAGATTTATCTTGTGCTATATCCAAAAATCCTGAATGTTGAACCATCGAAGTACGAACCACACTTTTAAACAAATGAACTCCTAGAGCTCTGAAGCCCCGAAATATATATAACGGTTCGAACATTTACTTTGGGAATTCAGATTTCAAAGGATTTATATCATCCTTCATCCAAAACCTTGAATCCTGAACTTCTGAAGTACTTAAGGCTAAAACAATGTTTAAAACATGATTAATGAAAACATAAAAGTGATTAATTAGAGATTAATTTCTCTCGGAATTCAGCCTTTGGGAGATTTGTTCCTTCTTACATTCAAAACCTCCTAACGTTGAACCTATGAAGTATTAATGACATTTATGAGTGGCTAAAGATAAAGACTTGAATAAAGATTGTGAATTTCTAGGTAATAAATTCCATTATATTTTTAATCATTTCTCTGTCAGTAAATAAACACGAAGATTTCTATACTTTATGAATAAAACATTTCGAATCTCAAGTCATTTTACCATTTGTAATTAGAATTTTTCATTTAGTAAAGATCTTACAGACTTCTCTTGTTACAGGAAGGTTAATTTCATTTCCCTGAGGATTATGGCGCCACGCAAAGCTGCGAAGAAGCAAGATGCATGAGCTGATGATTCCAAACCAAACATAGACATTTTATCAGACACCATTCCACAAATTATGGATACCATCAAGTCTTGGAAGCAGGGCTTTGATATCTTAGAACATGAGATTATTATTGTTAGCACTGAAAGTCACACTTTGACTTCTAAACTGTAATCTCAACACCCATCAGAATGTAAAATATATTTTGGTTTTGAATAGGTCGATCAACAAGATGGAGAAATAAAGGGAGAGGGAAACAAACTGTAGATCAGTAGGCTACACCAATGGGAAATGGAGTCATAAACATTCTACTCATCGAAGGAACTAAAGATGCAAAAAAAAAAACAAGATTATATGTTGATAGATGGAAGATTGAATAAGGAAAACATAATATAGAATGTTCCTGAAATATATATCCTCTCAGTTTAATAAATAAAAAAATACTCAAATAAAACAATGACTGATGGGAAAAAATACGACAGATCCTCTGTTGCTTAGGGATCCATAAATCATTGGAAACCTTTGATCCTCAAATATGCAATATATTCAAATAAGAAGATATATAACCAAAATAATTACAATCTGAAATCACAGCTCTCATGAGTCTCCAATATAAGTAATGCTTACAATCATAAAATTCCCATAGTCTTACAAATGAACACACACAGGGAAATTGCCTGCTCCTACTCCCTCTAGCCTCTCTTTTCTCATGAATCAAACCCTTCTCCAAGAGATATATCCTTGATTAAATAGAAAATAACATCCAAATATACTTAGGAGGTCTAATCCCATCTCCATCATTGGATTCTATGCCTTGGAGATAGGTGGCAACAATCAAAGAGACAAAAATCCAACAAACTGCTAATTTTTAGGAAATTGTTGGAAGTCATTAATAAATTGTTTCCACCTCACTGCATGATGTATTTAATGGATCTAAAACTTAGGTGAAGGTGTCCCTTTACATATAACTGATCCTTTAGAATCCATTCAAACCCTCCTTGACAGGTGGAAACCTCCCAACAAGGCAAATATCCAATCAACTATGCAAAATAGAGAATTGCCAGCACATTCTGTACCACACTGGTGTTTAAATTGTTTCTCTCAAATTACAAAGTGGGTGAGGATGAAATTTGGACAACAAGTCAACAAGGATATCATATTCCTCCACAAACAATTTCAGAGAAACCCACTTTGTCTTTTCAGTTTTATAATCAAATCTCTAACAATAGCTACTACAGGAAATTTCGTAGCGCCACTCCTAAAACGACTTTGTATATCTCGTAGCACCACTAATGTGTTTAATTTCTCTCTAACCATAACACATTTTGTAAAACTGAGAGAGGTTTCTATTATCTGGTATGTGATCAACAAAAACCTCCTACATTTTTGGAAATTACCTTTTCATTTGTTCATAATCCAATTTTTAAGTTAGTCACTCAAAACTTGCAGAAGCATTGTGTCATGGGTCGCACTGTGCAGAAGGGTCGCACCATGGGTCACACTACTCCAAAAATGAAACAAAACCCTCATTTTGTTTACAATTTTTTCTCTTTTTTAGTTTGTAGGATGGTGTTGATGGTGTACTTTGGCTAGGTGATTCCATTGCGCCTTTTGGTAGCACAACTACAGAACAGTCTGTGTAGACGACTCTGTAGTGCCAGGTGCTACAAAATCTCTGTGTTTTTTAGTGTTATGCAATGAATCCTCAAAAACACAAAGAGTCTTAGTAGATGGACTAAGAGCCTATAAATGCCTCTAGTAGGTGAAAATATGATATTTCCCTTAACACTTCAAAAATATAAGGATGAATGACCCATAACAACTACATCTGACCCTTTACAACTTCATGTGATAACAATGGCTCCATTGGGGATAGAGTCCTACCTATGAGGCTCTAAGAACTATTTCAGGTCCATGTAACACCCTATTTCCCC
>SNQJ01S0129840.1:6289-32264 GCA_010110895.2 Picea sitchensis
CTCAGACAGTATAAAGATGTTTTCACCTGGTCCTATGATGAGCTTCGAACATATGATACTTCTATAATTGAGCACAAGATACCTTTGAAGCCCGGAGTCAAGCCTTTTAGGCAAAAGCTCAGACAGTTTAACCCATTTTGTTGCCCGTTATTGAAAAAAAAGTCAAGAAGCTCTTAGACGCGAAAATAATCGTACCTCTAAGGTACTTAGACTGGGTGGCAAATTTGGTCCCTGTCAGGAAAAAGAACGGAGAAATCAGACTATGTGTGGATTTCCGGAACTTGAACAGGTCCTCTCTTAAGGATAATTATCCACTTCCTAAAATGGACCACGTCCTAGAAAGGGTAGTTGGAGCAAATCGAATGTCTAAGATAGATGGGTTTTCTGGATACAACCAAATCACCATGAATGAGCAAGACAGGGAAAAAACCACTTTCACCACACCATGGGGTATGTTCATGTATGATAAAATGCCTTTTGGTTTGATGAATGCAGGGGCTACCTTCCAGCGTTCCATGGACATCACTTTCGTCGGAGAAAGAGACAAGTTCGTAGTAATCTACCTGGACGATTTGACGGTTTTCTCTAAAACCGATGAAGAACATTTGATCCATTTAAAACAAACTTTCGAAAAATGCCGCAGGTATGGCCTATCTTTGAACCCAAAGAAATCACATTTCGCTATGCAGGAAGGTAAGCTTCTGGGGCATATCATATTTAAATATGGGATCAAGATTGATCCTAAGAGGGTTGAAGCAATACAAACTATCAATATTCCTAGAAACGTTAAAGAAATTCAATCTTTCTTAGGTACAATAAATTTTTTACGAAGGTTTATACCAAATTTTGCTGAGATTGTCAAATTGATCACAGGAATGTTGAAGAAAGATAGCAGAGTAAATTGGACGATCGAGGCTAAAGCGTCGTTCGAGCGTATTAAAAAAGTCATCAGTGAGGCTCCTGTGTTAACAAGCCCAGATTACTTGAAAGATTTCCTCATCTTCTCATTCGCTTCTCAACATACTATCGCCGCGGTATTACTACAAAAAGATGATGAAGGTTTTGAACGCCCGATCACGTTTTTTAGCAAGATCCTTAGAGACGCCGAACTGAAATATGATATAATAGAAAAACAGGTGTACGCAATGGTAAAAGTGCTAAAAGCATTCAGAACTTACGTTCTGCATTCAAGAATTATCGCATACGTGCCAACCAGTGCTGTGAAGGATATATTGGTACAGCCGGATAGTGATGGAAAACGAGGGCACTGGCTCACTAAAATACAAGAATTTTATCTGGAAATCAAGCCTACTAAATTGATAAAAGGAAAGGGTCTGGCCAAACTCTTGGCTGAGTCGAACCTTAGAGCTCTTGACATCAATTGCCTACAGAGGGAAGACGGAGACACACGTTTGCAAGAGCCGAATGACCAAACATATCCAAGCGAGGTTGAAGAACAATTCATGTTGTTAGATTGGTATAAAGATATTGTTTTCTATTTGTTAAACCTGAAATGCCCAGATGGACTAACACCAGCCAAATACAGAACCTTAAAACTCCACGCTGTAAAATATTGCATCTCTGAAAATCAACTATACTGGAAGGATCCACTCGGGTTCTTACTAGTCTGTCTGGTTGAGTCGGAAACTCCACAGGTCATAGAAGAATTTCATGAAGGAATCTGTGGAGGACACCATGCATGGAGAGCCACAGCCTATAAAATCTTGAGGGCCGGATACTATTGGACGAAACTATTTTCGGACATCAATGCCAAAGTACGTGCCTGTTACTTGTGTCAAATATTCGCTGGTAAGCAGAAACTCCCTGCACTACCACTCGTTCCAGTCAAAACTGAAGCCTCGTTTCAACAATGGGGATTAGACTTCATAGGAAAAATTAATCCCCATTCCAGTGCTCAGCATAAGTGGATCTTAACGGCCACAGATTATTTTACCAAGTGGGTGGAAGCAATTCCAACCAAAAGAGCAACAGACTCGGTGGTGATCGACTTCTTGGAAGATAACATCTTATCAAGATTCGGGTGTCCCTGAAAGATTGTTACCGACAACGCCCAGGCCTTCAAGTCCATGGCTATGATCGACTTCTGCCAGAAGTACAGTATCATTCTCATCCATTCCACTGCTTATTACCCTCAGGGAAATGGGCTGGCTTAATCATCTAATAAGAGCCTGGTAAACGTAATCAAAAAGGTACTGAACAAAAACAAGAGGTCCTGGCATGTATATTTGAATCACGCATTGTGGGCAAACCGCATCAGCACTAAAAGGTCTATCGACATTTCGCCATTTCAGATGGTATATGGGATGAGGCAGTTCTGCCTATAAACTTAGCATTGCCAGTGATGAAATTATGGCAGGATCAAAACGAAGAGCCCAATCATGTGACCAGGAGAATTAACCAACTGATTGAGGTGCAACAGCTTAGAGTGGAGGTTGATGAGAAAATGAAAAAATACCAGGACGATATGAAAGCATTGTTCGATCTTAAGGCAAAGGACAGAGAGTTCCTTCCAGGTGACTTGGTGCTAAGGTGGGATACGAGAAGGGAGGAATCCTCGAAACATAGCAAATTTGACCACCTTTGGTATGGACCATTCAGGGTCTCGGCTCCAGAAAGAAAAAATTCCTTTCTTCTGGAAAATATTGATGGAGAAGTTCTCAGTGCTCCTATCAACGGGCGGTATTTAAAGCACTACATGATGTGACAGTCGTCGGATAAAAAAGAAATAAAATAAAATAAAAAATTATATGTATATAATTGTAAATAAATAAATTTTAGTATGAATTTTTGTACATATTTGTATTTTTTTGTTCAAATACTTACATTAATTTTGGGTTTTCATTCCTAAATTTTCACACATTTTTCGATCACATTTGTATTTGTTTTTGCAAGATTCCAGCCTCAGATGAAACTAGCAGAAAAATAATGGACAGGTTGGTGTTGGAAATAGAACGACATAAAACAGGTGATACATAAGATAATTCATGGTCCACAAAGAAATTGAAAAAAAAAAAGAGACAAAGGTGAGTTTTCTCAATATACAGTTCATGAAAGGCTGTTTTAACAATTTAAGGTAATGTTGTTCAAATTGCAATATAAAAGGATTGGGTAACAGGATTATTTTTGGCTTCATAATCTTCAAACTAAATTTGAATGAATTAAACCCAAAAACAGTCAGTCATAATTTTTTCTCCCAAATATGTTCGAAAACCAGTCCCGAACCATTGTGACCTCTTGTATATTAAGCCATTGAATTGCTGCCTTATTTTCTATCTATGTTTGGGCCTAACTTTTAGTGAGTTACTATCTTCCCGAACCTTTGGGAATGGATCAAGGTTTTTCGTTTCAAACCTCAGGGGTTCTGAAGCAAATCTGAATAAGAAAATTGGTCTTCACAACTACTTGCTCTTTTGCTAAGCTAAGGAACATTTATAACGGTCCTAGCTTCCCTAGGTTTTTCAACAGCGTCGAAAAAATCAAAGCTTGATTGAACAGGATGTTCCTTAAAATTTTATAATTTTCCCCTGTCTCCCTAAGAACCAAAGGTCTTGTGAGGGTCAAAGAAAGGTTGATACCGAGTAATCAAAATAAGTGGACATGCCTCTGATAAAAAATATTACACAGATCTCAGCCCTGATATAAACTAATTGCTCCCATCTTCATGTTTTAAAAGTAAATATTAAGACAGGTGGTGAAAGGAAATTCAGAAATGATTGCCCCCACCTAGTCCATTAAGACAATGAAAGGAAATTCAGAAATGATTGCCCTCGTCTTAACATTTAAACGCATAAATATTTTCCGAAGTGGTGAAAAGAAATTCAGTAAAAAAGGGTCAGACAACTTCACCGAGGTACTGAACAGGCTCGCTGGCAGTGAAGCAATGTCTGGGAGATCTGTAAGGCTATTACACATAAATATCAATCTACTCTGGTAACCAACACTTTCGGAAAGCCTGATCATTTCCCCAAATTCCGATGGGATTTCCCAACTTAAAATTGTATAATAGCACTCTTTTAATGCAAGTTGAGGATCGTAAGATCTGTTGAATATCCTAGGGTTGTTTTGATTGTCTTAAAGCATCTCCTAAGTTAGTAGTGAGAAGAGGAAAGTTGTGGGAGGGACTTCAGCTGTGTTTGGAAAGAATATCTGATTTCGAAAAAAATTCTGGGGTACCAAGCGAAAATTTTCTCCCCCTTTCTATCTTTTTCCTTGGATTTTTCTGTTGATTTTAGCCTATGACTCCATTTACCCATTTTTGGCACCTGGTCTACTGTTCTTCCCACCTCACAGGGAAGCGGGATCCCTAATTGGAGCCTATGTTGGAGCCTCCCTTGTTTTTCACCTTGCGCAATTTTCAATTTTTGATACTTGAGATCTAAAGTTGTTTTTCTTTTCCTTCCGAAATCATAAAACTCTGAAATCTTGTCGCCTGAATAGCAATGCTTTTTCACTTTCAAAAAAGATCCATTTTTCGCAAGTATGATTGCTCTTTTGTTTTATTTCGGGACATCGCAAGCCGGATACTTCAATCTCTGAATTCATAAGTCCCGAAACGCGAAACTGCAAATTCGCAAAACATTAACTAGGGTAAAACTTTTAAACTCATGAGTATGCATATTCGGGAATTCATGCCTTGGCATTGGTCGAACCTAAGTTTTTGTTTTTATAGCCCCGAGAGCCGAGATCGCGATAACTTTTGTGAAAACCTTGGTCAAGGACCAAAGGTAAAAAACTAACCATGGTTAAATTTGGTTCTCGGCACTTCGTCACTCGGCATTTTCTTTCATCGAGTTAAGGTGTCCAAAACTCCGATTCACGAAGTTGCGACATAATTTTAGCGAGATTAATTAGTCGCCTAATTTAAGATTTCCTTCTCTTAATTCGAGCCTTAATTATCGCCACATCACGATATCGCGACTCGGCATATCATTCTCCCAAAGGTTTGTCTTCGAATTCCCGAGTCGTGATATGGAGATTAAGTTAATTATATAACTAAGGATGCGCCAAATCACGGTTTTCGTTAATTACGTTAGAATCGACACTCGCAGTCTCGCGAGTTGAAGAGTCAAAATATGAAAAGGAAATTCACGATGCAGCGAAAAGCGAGAAAATTATTTAAGTCGTTAAGATTTGTAATTTTAAATTAAACGAGATCCGTCCCGCGCATCGAGGTTGGCACTCTTCACGAGGTATTTACTTTCTCTCCATAACCCGACTACCTGTCAAGACACCGAACATTGATGACATTAATGAAGAATTAGGGTAAAATCCATGAATAAATAAGATCAGATTTATACAATAAATTTGGTTTTATTTACGATTTGACAGACTTATTTCAAAGGTACAGGATTTTCAAATATATACGAGAGTTTCATTCTATTTTAAACATTTTTCATAAGCGCACAGAGCTCACCTTTCTCCAAGGGAACTCATTTCCGCATGTATACACAGGTCTATTGCAGAAGAGCGAAGAAACAAGCGTCAGCCATGGTTCCAAGGAGAGCAGCGAAAGTGAATGTCGAGGTTGCAATGCAGGGTCCAGACAACGTCTCAGATACTTCACCTCGGACTGGCGGCTCAGTACCCACCTGGTCGTTTATTTCAGATATTCTACAATCCGAGTTGGTAAACTATTTAGACTCCGATGATGATAACAATGATATTGTAAAGGATGACCTGAACACGAAATACAAGACAATTGTTCAGTCTGGTATGCACCTAGTTGCAACCAGACCACGGTTGCTCCCATACTACGACATGATCTGATGGGCATTGGATCACATAGACCTGCCCACCAAAACTATCATAAATGACCAACGGGACATGGTCGGGACTTTTAGGCCGGAGCATATCCAATCTATGTATAAGCTCCCAGCAACTTCTGAATATACATTTGGCACTGAATTCCTGGAGGAATTCAAAAAGAAGGAGTGCGACGAATATGAAAAAACCATGCCTGGTTTGATAAAAGATTGGGTTTCACGCTCCGCGACATTCAGAGTGAATGACAAGGGCATGTATTCAATTGCTTCGTTGGAGCCACAGTATATGTATGTGGTGATGATGACATGCCGACTTTTCGGAAGGGAGGATACCGTGCCTTTTTACATCCAGTGGGTACCTCTCATCTTTCGGGTAGCAGAAGGTTGCTCATTTAATTGGGCGAAGACACTCTCCGACAATCTATTCAACAAGGTCACAGAGTATCGGGAGCAAAAGGCAGCCGGGAGACCATCTTCATTCTTCATGTCTGCGTATACCATGGATACGATATGCTCCATGACACCTTTTCCTTTGATGAATTAGGCTTGGAGTCCAACCCAAGGAAAAACTGTCCATGAGTACCACGATAAACTGTGGGAAAATAACGCAAATAAATTTATTTATGAGATTTTCAACTGGGTAATGGTACCTCTGCACATCACCATTTTTGGTCTATCACCACCTAGCATCTTGGATAGCATTGCTACGAATCTAAGCATCATCGCGGACTGGTACGTGGAAGCAGAATTCTCCTATTTTAGAGTGTTTGGAGTTGTTGTTCCTCCTCTGGTGCTACCACTGTTCATCCCCAACAAGCTGGCCTGTCGCGAGATTGCTCGACAAACAGTGATTGGTGGAGTGAGTAAGGAGCTCAAAGAATCATCGAAGAAGGTATGGCCGTTTTTCCCTGTTCGGCTAAATTCCTATTCCTTATTAGATTTTGGACATGCTAAGGCTGAGGCTGCAACCTTGGAAGACTTAAGCCTAGTCTCTATTGAGTACAAAAAGCATGATCCTCAGAGAATTGTAAGAACCCATTTGGAAAATTGTGGATTAAAGAGGTTTGAACACGAGTGTTCACCCTCGGATGATGTTTTCCGAGGGGCGAGGTCCTATGCGGAGGTGCAATTTCAAATCAGATCTCTAGCACCCAAAGACAGGGCCTCTATTTTAAAATTTCAGGAGCATAGAAAAAGATGTCTCCCCGTGGTGCTAGGAGGTTTGGGCTTTTCCAAGGATAAAGAGAAGGATGCCAAAATCTCTGAGGGCCAAACTTCTAACGCCGAAAAATGTCAGGAAGGAGAACAGGAGAAGAATCTCGAACAGGAGAAGAGTCCTGAGCAGGAGGAGAATCCCGAAACAGAAAAAGAGACTACTGACCCTCCCAAGGAACATAGTCCAGAAGCGGAAGTAAAAAACACAGACCCACCAGAAACTCAGAATCCAGAGACAGGGACAGAGACAAAGACCTCTAATCCTCCGAAGGAGAAAGACTCCCTTGATACACCAGGAAAGGCCGCGAAGCAAATTGGGGAACCCATCACCTCTGTCACCCCTTTGCAGTCAACGCAAGGAAACATACAGGAAGGATGGATTTTCGGCGAAGAACTAAGGCCCGTCAGAGCAGAAGAACTTCCTCCCAATGAGTTTTTCTTCGACAAAAAGCAAAAGGTAGTTGTGAAAAGGGATTTCTCCCAGGAGGAAGGATCAACTGTCAAAAGGTTCAAAGTGATGACCGATGGGATGAACAAAAGGAAAGATGAATTTGCCACGGAGATTGCAGGAACGCTAGGAGCGTATGCGACGAAAAATCAATTCTCGGTCGGGGTGTTAAAGAATCAGCTCAAAGAAAAGAATCACCTGATCAAGACTCTTGAAGCCAGAGGGGCTTCGACAGCAGAAAGCGCTAAGAGTCAAGCGAGTGGAGAAATAGAGCTGGCTTGATTGGCTGATAAAAAAGAAATCGAAGTCCTCAAAACCAAGCTGGAACAAGAAAATTCAGTGATCCGAGATGGTCGGGTACAGTCGGATCAGCAGAGGGGTATGATCACATAGTTGCAGGCTCAGTTAGAGGACGCAGAAAGCAAGGTGATCGACATCAAGATCGTTAAATCCTGAGCAATCGATATTCGGAGCAGGATCTCCTCTACTCAACAGAGTCTGCTAAACAAAGTGGGGGAGATTCGAGAAGATTGCTTGTTAATGCATCAGATTTCTAAGAATCTTATTGTCAAAGAAAGAAATGCAGAATCTGCTTGGGTCGCCTTCCAAGAAGCAGTGATAGCTACCAACAACAGATTTTCAGCAGGTCCCCCCATACTCACCATTTACGAACAAACTAGAGGTAATATTTTGTTAAAGAATTAGGAACATGATATTACTTTAAGCAAGGAGCAGGCTCAAAAAGTAACAAATTCATTAGAAGAAGCCTTCAATGCCGTAAATGGTGAGCTATTAGGGATGGAGAGTGGAGGTGATACAGAGATGCTAAGACATATGAATATAGATCGAATTTCCCTCGACATCAAGGAAAAGAATGAGAGAAGTTCGGCGGAAATCTCTAGGATGGACAGGGTAGACATGGCTCAAATCGACGAACGTTTGATTCAATCTAGTGCACAACTCGGCGCCCTTAACATTGTTGATGCACAAATAGGTGATAAACTTCCACAGTTATCCCGAGACTGCTATTTTTCCAAAGCCAGTTGTCAAGCCGAGCCTTCACAGCTTGTATCCCAGTTTGTGGACAAATGTATCATGTACACTGAATCCATGCGAGGACAAGCACCTGGCACTTCTTGAAAAAAGAGTAGGAAAAATGGAGTGATTTCGCTCCTCCCAGCTGTCAAGCGGAACCTTCACAGCTTGTATTCCATTTTATGGACAAATGTATCATATGCATTGAATCTAAGCAAAGACAAACACCTGGCACCTTTTTGCAAATAGATTAGGACAGATGGAGTGATTTCGCTCTTGAAAAATCGAGAGGTAAAATTTGTATAAATAGATCACAAAAAGAAGAGCACGGGGCTGGACATTTTTGGGAGTTATTGTAATAGATTTTCTGCATTCAAGAAGTTAATACAAGCAAATTTGAAGATTCCTAATTCCGTCACGACTGTGTTACAAGTTTGTTCCGTTATGTTTTTTGTTTCTTTTCATTTTGCTCTACATAATTGATGTGTATCACTATAATTTAGTACGACCACTACTATAGTGAAAGGATTTCATCATTTTGTAATTGTTTCTTGTCTTTCCTCTGCACCAACTATCAGCGGGTGTAAGACCAATTTGCATTTACAGAATCATATATTTATTTACACTATATCAATTATGTCTGTGCTAGTTTCTTCTTCTATGTATGTGCGAGTTTTCTATTAACAGGAACCTTACGTTATCTACAACTAAACATTTTTCTCTCACCACACATCTTTTTATTAAAAATAATACAGTTATGGGAAAGGGCCTTCAGTTTGCGTTTTTATTTCATTCTTAATGCAAAAGTTTCTCTTCACTTCGACCAAATTGAACAACGTTGAAATCTCTCGTTAAATCATTTCTTACTGGTATTGTTCCTCAATGACTGTCCCTGCAGCAACTCAACCTAACATTCAACCTAGACTACCTAATCAAACACATATCGATTTAAATCTTTTTGACACAATACTTGAAACTGCTAACACCCGAGAAGAACTTGAACGTTCATGGGCAGCCATTGAAAGTGATATAACTGCTCAAGAGCAGTTGGAAGCTAGACGATGAGAACGTAGAAATCTGCCTTAGTTTCTCATACCGAAGGTGACTTTATCCTCGTATTCATCTTTTACATACTTTCGAATGCCTTGACACTGTACTTTAAGCCTTAGTACAGACTCAGGAACAACACAAGGCATTCAGTAGCCTAGGTTGTGCCCGCATGAAAGGACATAGAAAAAAATTGAGTAACCCACACTGCATCAACATCACCACAACATTGGGGTCCTCCCCAACCAACTCATTCACCTATTTCTGCTCTCGTTCTCTCCAATGGACATACATCCTGTAAAACAAAAGGGTTCAGGAGAGTTAAACCCTTTCTTTTTGTGCCTTTTTATTTCCATAAGGGGGCCCATGTGTGTTGTATTGGCGACAGTCTCATGTACATGCGTGCAGAGTTTACTCAGCCAGAATGTACACGTGGCTTCTCCTGAGACAGCCCGCGTGGACCTAGGGCCGACCTTTTAAAGGTCAACGCCCCCCTAAAAAAAAAAACCTAATTCACAAATGAAGACATAAATTGAAAGATAAGGGAGTTTGTACTTACTTGGTCCAGACAGAAGTTCGTTTCATCCACTGTAGCTCCCGGAATCACCACTTTAATCAAAGGGGGTCTTTTCGCTCCAGAGTCAATTTCCAAATCAGCAATGGTGATAGTCAGCTGCCAGCTTCTATTTATAGACTTTTTGGCCTCTTTTTGTCACTTTTTTGGCCTCCCTTATCATTTTCTTTATACCAAAAAACATTTAGAGTGATTCAAGAGTTGCATAGGAGGGATTTGATCGGGTATTGGGACAGTTTTTGTTTTTGATTTTTGAGTATTTTTTCAACGATCCGTGGAAATTTTTTCCGACGCTCAACTGGAACATAGAGGTTAGGTTTCTACCCTGATTTTTGTATCTCGTTGTCTTTTTCCTTTGCCATAGGATCGATCCCATCAGGTTGTGACACGGAACCATCATCTCTACTTTAGAAGTGTCGCAACTTAGTGGTAGAGCTTACCAGAACATGGATGCCCTAGGTAGATCATGGTTGCATTATGGTATACATGCTATCTATAAAATACTGTATGCTCAGGAGTCCTTGCAGTTTTTCCTGAATACGAGTTTGAGCCTCATTTGCATAATTCTTCTTTGCTCTTGAACTCACCCTCAGGACTCCCAAAAGATAACGGGTCTTGTTTTAAGCCCTTTTCAGACCCTCTAAATATGAAAAGATTGCCAAGCGATCTTGTGGCCTTTCACGCTCTTTAAACTGAAATTTGAAGTCACGTCTGTCCGATGGTAGTTTACCCCTTTTTTGGTCCGGACAGTCAACTGTACAAACAAAGGTATACTCTATGGAACTTCAGCTCTATAGAAGAGTACTCTCAGGTATAATTTTATCCCTTTTTCGGGCCTGAGGGACTAAACTTACGAAGAAGGAACCCCCACGGAGTCCATAGTTAAGCTCTTTTCAAACTCCCTAAAATTGAAAAGATCGTCAAGTGACCTTATTCTTTCACACTCATTAAAATGGTCCAAAAGAAAATTCCTGACGGAGTCCATAGTTAATATTTTTTCAGACTCCTTAAAAATGAAAAACTTGTCGAGTGATCTTATCTTTATCACACTCGTTAAAATGGTTTTGAATAGATGTCTTGTCGGTGCTAGTTTACCCCTTTTTCGAACCAACTAGACTATCTTCGAAAAAGGTACCCCAATGGAGTCTCCTTTTACGTTTTTTCAGACTCTCTAAATATGAAAAACCACCACGCTTACCTTCTTTGGGCTCATTAAACTTACATCGAAGTACGTTACCATTGTGTGTTTTATTAACCGTGTTTGCATACCTTATACGCCAGCCTTGTAACAGTTTGCTTCTGCGTCTTAACACCCTTGGGCCCCGAAGAATTTTTCCCGAGTATACTAGAACATCAGTATTTTCCTTATGCCTTGAACTTGTATGTTTGCAACACTCGTTCCTCCAATGTAACGTAATATTCCTTTATTCTTTTTCCCAGAATTATTGAAAAAGACAAAAAAATCAAATATACCCCAAAAAGAGGAAGGGAAAAGTATTTTCTTTATTGGCAACATAATGAGTTTCCCTTGGATAAAGCACATATGTTTGTTTGTTCATCAAACTATGGGATGTAGTACAACCTTAGGAAGTTGTTCTCGCTATATAGAGTTGTGTTCTCCACCGTTTAGTTATCCTTGCAAACATATGGAGAGTTTGTGTTGCCTCCTGCTTCGTAGACTTATGATTAATGCCATGCTGCCTGAGTCTCATCATTTGTCATGCTATTGTCCAAGGAAGGTTTTTCACCAAGCCTGAGTCATCCCCTCTGCAATTTGTCTCTTGCCCTCATACTTGGCCATCTTGAATGTCCAATCAAGTCCTTGTTCGAAATCAAAGAAGCCTTCAGTCTGATCATCAAGTCCATGACCGACGAGCCGTCAAAGACCTCTGGGTAGTGCAGTCATACACTCATATTACACTCCTACCCGAGTTTGGAAGATTTTGAAGTAGTTGCTCGAGCTCTGAAGACCTCATCTCTAGCCATTAGGCTGTATCAGCTTCTAGAAGATGGATACTCTATATGTGTATCCTTTTTATTTCGAGATGTAGCTCCGCTGTGTATTGTTCACGGCTACTCTTTATATAGTTATATGACATGGATCTACAGTGTATTTGATTGGTATCCATGATTCTATTTGATCCCGAGCATGGGTATGCCCACCTCAGTGAGACATTTGTTATCTTGCAGACAATGCCTTCCGGTTCCTGATCCTTGGGCTCAATCATTCGACACATCAGTAAATATTGGTAATATATTTCGTCCATCAGATGCTCTTCTAACCTCACACATTAGGGGGCATCTGTTATAACCCTAAATTGCACCATACATGCTTACCTGGCATCAGGCCATCTCAGATCCCTTGTTTGCCAAAGCATTGCTAAGAAAATCTTTAAAAAACCTCTTTTATAAGGGCCCACGCGCCCTACTCCATTATTTCACACGTGTACATGCTAGCTGACCTAAAACATCCTGTGTGGACTGACAAAAGCACGAAAAAAGGAAAGTTTCCGACGGAACACACAGCTCTGGGTGAGTTAACTAAAACTCCCAACCATGCATGGCCGAGGGTTCGTCTAAATACCTAGCTTCTTCTAGCCTATAAAAGAAGGGCTAGGGGTCCCATTTGGAAAAGGAAAAGGATAGAAAAGAAACTCTGCCCATTTTCATATTACCATTGTCCCAACCCTTTAGCCTTCCTTTTTCCAGAAGAGATATAAGGCAAAGAAGTTGGAGGACAGTTGAAGAGGAGCCTAGGATCAGGTTCCCGGAGCAGTGGCCGGTCTCAATTTTTTGTAATTTGATTCATTCAAAGTAATAAAGAAAACGCTTTTCCCATCCCAATTCATGAGTTATTCATAATTTGTTAAGTACATGTTTGAATCTCTAACCTGTTAGTCTACAGGTAAGGTGCATGTCTAGTTGTTGCTTGTCTTGTATGCAGGTCAGCATTGGAAAGGAGAACTGTGAACGATTGATCAAGTGAAACAAAGGGATCGACATCAAATGCCTGGAACAAGGTAGGTTGATCTAGCCATGTTTTACTGAAAAGAAATAGGATTTAAGTCTGGGGACGAAGGTAGAAAGTAGATTTTCTCTTGGTCATATCTGCATGTAAAGCATAACCCTATTTGCTAATCTGTAAGGAGATTTCCCTCACAACAAAGGGGAAGAGTGAGAACTCACAAGGTTCGATTTCGTGATTTGATCTCAGCCATTGGATGGAAGGAGAGATCTAGAACATTGATTCCTTTCGTGGGAAGGAGATATCGGGAAATCAAGAATTGGGAGTTGGGAGAATGGAGGAAGTTGTTTTCAGAAATCCCAAAACATGAAATTCCGGTTCGCAAGAAAATATCTAGATCGTTAGATCAGAAGGAGTTGTGATCCATTGATTTGACACTCATGAATATCGAGAGTATCGGTTTTGGCCCACAGCAAATACCCAAAAAATGAACTCGCGATTTGATCACAGTCGCCGATCGAAGGGAGAGCATAGACTGTAGATTTGGTCTTGGAGGGAGTTCGCATATTAGGCTTTAGAGGAAAGGAAGTGTATTTCCCTCAGAAGATGTGAAAGGTGAAGTCCTGAAGCGCTTGGTATTCAAGCCCTGGGTCATAGCTCGAGGTTGTATGGAGAGAGGGGTCTAGCGAGAGGAGCTAGAGTTCCGCTGAGAGAACTCGCTGATTCAGAAATCGGGAAAGGGGAGTAGGCATCTATCAAAATCTCCAAAGTGTGAAGTCACAAAGGGAGCTAGCCCACGGTCGCAATCCATGGTCACATGAAAGGAAGGGGCTTAGCCAGAAGAGCTAGCGCCCAAAACTATGATATTTCGCATAGCCCCTTTTTTTAAGTAGGTGTGTGGTCACAGCCAATGGTCACATTGAGAGGGATCTTGCACCTAACATTTGTTTGCATGGGTGCAATTCGTGAGGAACTATGGAATTTTTTAGTGGAGGTTCCAGCAGGGACCAAAGAGTTATTCCAGCTCATGGAGTTTGAAGAACAATCCTAGACCGAGAGGTCAGCAGAACCTGTCGAGGTAGGGGCACTACATCTTGTGGTATTAGAGCCACTTTCTGTCTGTAGACAGCAGGCAGAGGGAGGTAGAGAAAGTAGAAAAAATTCTGACTACATCAAGTAGTATCAGGGGCATGATTTCATCTGTAGATTTCAGGTGGAAGAGGAAAACAAAGACAAAGTGAAATTCTCTATGAGTGGAGATCTGTTTGCACGTAGGCAAGAGCCAGGTGAGTTGTAGGAGAAGCTGGAGATGCTCTCGGTTGCAGAGTGAACAAAAAACTTGCCAGGAGGGAAGGTAGAAGGTAAAAATGGCTACTAAAGGCCATGAGCGTGGTCAGAAAGAAGGCTGCAAGAAAAAATGCAATCCAGAAATGGATCTGGAGCTCATTGAGATAAGAGCAAAGATGGAAAAACTATCATGGAAGATGCAACAGGAGGCAAAGGTACACTAGAGGTATGAATGGCCTATGAATAAGAAGGAAAAATGGCATGTTCAAAAGTTGTTGGCCAGAAAACAACAATAGATAGTAAGGAGGTGGCTGAGGCATCCTGAAAAACCTCAGTGACGCAGAGGAAGTGGTTCACATCTGTGAGCCAGAGATTGGGAGAAACCTCATTGATGAGGAGGAGATGAGATCAATGAGAGATATCATAGATTGCCAAGGGGGAAGCGATAACAATTCAGATTGCCAGGTGGGAAATGAGATGGGATCATTGGAGGATCTCATAGACTGCCAGGATGACAAGAGAAGAATCCCAAATTTCCAGGTGGGCAAGGGAGAAGAGATGAGACTATCTGAGAGTCTCATGAGATTAGAGATGTGTTCAAATCAGCAAGGAGTGCTGACAGAGGAGGATCATAAATGCATTCTGGTCATTGGAGGAATTGAGATATTCCTACCAAGTAGCTCTGTTGAGTCCATAGCATGTGTTACAGATGCAACCGCAGAAAAATGACAACCAGCAGAGATTGTTAAAGAGAATGAGGAGAAGGAGTAGACACTGATGTTTTCCCCAGTAGAACAAGAAGAGCATTCAGAGGAATGGCTCAAATATTTCAGCCAGGGATCTGAACATGAGATGACTGCAGCACTGAAGCCTGCAATAGAAGAGGAAGCAGACAACATAGACTTTGCTAATTTGTATGAAGAATTGGAATCCCTGGAGATAAGGGTGATAGTGCAAAGCTAGCACATCCAATAGATCAGGTTGGAGACAGATGGAGGAGTATACCAGCCAGAGGAGCAGATGGAGGGAGATGGAATTGAACCAACACAAGAGGCGCTGACAGAAGCTAATATGTTAGAGGAAGAAGCTGAGTAGCAGCTCAGTGATGGGGCTATAGAATTGGAGTTTGCAGTGGAGTGGCAAGATAATGCCACAGAAGAATAAAAAAGTAGGGCAGATCAAGTTGATCTACCCATTGCCAAGGAGGAGGTGCAACATAGCAGACTGCCAAAGAGCCAACTGAAAGAGGTGATAGACGAGATACGAATATTGATGTTGAAGTCAGCAGTAGAAGCAGTGAGAAAGAGGAAGTTGAACAGAGGAGAGCCTTCCATAAATGCAGGGAAGAAGAAGAATAAGCAACAGCAGCAGTAGCAGCACAACAGTGGAGCAGGTGGACAACTCCAGAAGAGAGTTTGGGATCCAGGAGGATTTCAACAGAGCTGGGAAACTTGTGAGCAAGAGCTCATGAATTTTTCACAACAATGAAGTATGGTGCAGGAGCATCACTCCACCTCAGCAGTGCACCAGCTAGACAACACATTCAAGCACATTCAAGGAGGGGAGAGGCACCAACCCTCTCTTTGAATGTTGTCTTTGTGTGCTTATGAAGATATGTTGTAGATGTATGTGATAGGTTTCCATCTGCAGGGATAGATATAATCCACTATCTGTTTGAGAGCTGTTGAATTGTTTCTGGGTTCTTTAGGCTGTGCAAGGAGTGCACAATAGAACATTGGAAGTTCTATAGCCAGCACAAAGAGTGTGCATCTGAATCTCGAATCGCGTTTAGAGGAGAACGTGCTAGGAAGACACACCAGGGTAGTGGTGATAGAGGAGATAAGGTGACTGATGTTGAAGTCAGCAGCAGAAGTAGTTAGCAAGAGGAAGCTGAATGGAGGAGAGCCTGCCATAGCAACAAGGAAGAAGAAGAAGCAACAACAGCAACAGTAGCACAACAGTGGAGCAGGTGGATAGCTCCAAAAGAGAGTTTGGGATCTAGGAGGATTTCAACAAAGCTGGGAAGCTCATGAGAAGGAGCTCATGAATTTTTCATAGCAGTGGAGTATGATGTAGGAGCATCACTCCACCTCAGTAGTGCACCTGCTAGACAACACATTCAAGTGCATTCAAGGAGGGGAAAGGTGCCAACCCTCTCTTTGAATGTTGTCTTTGTGTGTTTATGAATATATGTTGTAGATGTATGTGATAGGTTTCCATCTACAGGGATAGATAGAATCCACTATCTGTTTGAGAGATTTTGAATTGTTTTTGGGTTCTTTAGGCTATGCAAGGAGTGCACAACAAAACGTTGGAATTTCTGTAGCCAACGCAAAGAGTGCACATCTAAATCTTGAATCGAGTTCAGAGGAGAACGTGCTAGGAGGGCACACCAGGATAGTTTGCAGACTCGGGAGGAGACTCAGATTTACTGAATACTCTGGAGGGATACTGTGCGAAGGAGGAACAGAACATAAAACATAAATGTTGATGATTCTATAGAGCTCTATCCGGTGGGCATCGAGCGAGTGCAAGGTGTGCACAAAGAGAAATCTGCCTCGAGTTTTGTAAGAAGAGAAGTGTCAAGGAGGGGACACTCACATATTTACTGAACACTCTGTATGAAAGAGCTCTGCAAGGTGTGCATGAGCAGAAGGTTTCTAGGTGGGCACGAAGTTTTCCTTCAAATAGAAACAGAATGGTCGAGACTCTTAGGAGACTAAGTAAATCAAAAATCTTATAAGAGATAACGCTTTCAAGAGCGAAGATGAGACCATAGATAGTCGAGTCCGCAGGAGAAATGTTGAAGGCCAGTTGAGCGCAAGGAGTGCACGCAGAGAGAATTTGTTTCATATACGTAAGCTCAGGAGGTCGAGCACAGAATGTGTCAGGCGGGCACTAGAAAGTCTTTTGGAAGACACAGAAGGGCCGAGTCCCTTAGAGA
Organism: Picea sitchensis; assembly: GCA_010110895.2. Taxonomy (NCBI): domain Eukaryota; kingdom Viridiplantae; phylum Streptophyta; class Pinopsida; order Pinales; family Pinaceae; genus Picea; species Picea sitchensis. The sequence continues at coordinate 23,588 of SNQJ01S0129840.1, forward strand.
CTGAGAAAGTTTGACAAGATCAAAAGAGATAGCACAAGGAGTGTGTAAGAGTCAGACTTATTCCAAGTCCCTAAGCTCAGGAGAGACAGTGCACCAGGGTGAGGTCAAATTACATTGAGGAAAGCTTAGGAGAGGTAGCATTTCCAGAAACGCATATGAGACCCAAAGTCATTAGGGCTCGTAGAAGGATCAAAGGTTGAGACCTTTGACACTTAGAAATTCTTCCAAGTCAGGGAAGAAAGCGCAAGATCAGGAGGAGGAGCAACAGTGGTCGTTGGATCGAGCACTGTGAAGAATCTGGACCTCTAGATCAGAGTCCAGACAGGAGGAACGAGCGCGCAGTAGAATAGGAGATCCCAGTCGTTGGATCTGAGTGCGTGGACCAATAGTTGTTGGATCCCAAGGTAAGTGCACAGGATTTAACCCTTCAAAAGTGCACAGAAGAGTGGACTTTGCGATGTTCCGAAGTTTCGAAATCATCAGAACCGTCCATCGTCCGACAGACAGGTGGCAGCAGATCTGAGAGTTCGAGAACTCAGACATCAGAATATTTACAAGGGGAAGAGTGAGAACTCGTGAGGTCTGAGTTCACAATTTGATCTCAGCCATTGGCTGGAAGGAGAGATCTAGACCGTTGATTCCTTTCGTGGGAAGGAGATATTGGGAAATCAGGAATCGGGAGTTGGGAGAATGGAGGAAGTTGTTTTCGAAAATCCTGAAACGTGAACATCCGATTCACAAGAAAAGATCTAGATAGTTATATCAGAAGGAGTTGTGAGCCGTTGATTTGAAACTCGTGAATATAAGGAGTATCGGTTTTTTCCCACAACAAATACCCGAAACGTGAAATCGTGATTTGATCACAGTCGTCGATCGAAGGGAGAGCGTAGACCGTAGATTTGGCCTTGGAGGGAGTTTGCATATTGTACTTTAGAGGAAAGGAAGTGGATTTCCCTAGGGAGATGCAAAAGGAGAAGTCTCGAAGTGCTTGGTAGTTAAGCCCTAGGTCATAGGTCGAGGTCGTATGGAGAGAGGGGCCTAGCGGGAGGAGCTAGTGTTCCACTAAGAGAACTCGCCGATTCAGAAATCGGGAAAGGGGAGCAGGTAGCTCTCAAAAAATTTGAAGTGTGAAGACACGAAGGGAGTTGGCCCATGGTCGCAATCCGTGGTCATGTGAAAGGAAGGGGCTTAGCCAGAAGAGATAGGACCCAAAACTCTGAGATTTCATGTAGCACCTTTTTTCGAGTAGGCGTGTTGTCACAGCCAGTGGTCACATGGAGAGGGAGCTTGCACCTAGCGTTTGTTCATGCGAGTTCAGTTCATGAGGACCTATGGAATTGTTTAGTGGAGGTTGCAGCAGGGACTAAAGAGCTATTCCATCTCAGGGAGTTTGAATAATGATCCTAGACCAGGAGGTCAGCAGACCCTGCTGAGGTAGGTGCACTGCATCAAGTGGTATCAGAGCCACTTCCTATCTGTAGATAGCAGGCAGAGGGAGGAAAAGAAAGAAGAAAATAGTCAAACTACATCAAGTAGTATCAGGGGCATGGTTTTGTCTTTATATTTCAGGCGGAAGAGGAAAACAGAGACAGAGTAAAATGCTCTATGAGTGGAGATCTATTTGCACGTAGGCAGCAGACATTTGACAACGAGGTGAGTTGTAGGAGAAGCTAGAGATGCTCTCGGTTGCAGAGTGAACAACAGACTTTCCAGGAGGGCAAGTAGAAGGTGAAAATGGCTATTAAACACCATGAGTGTGGTCAAAATGAAGGTCGCAAGAAAAAATGCAATCCAGAAATGGATCTGGAGCTCATTGAGATAAGAGCAAGGATGGAATAGCTAGCATGGGATATGCAGCAGGAGGAAAAGGTACACTAGAGGTACGAATGGCCTCTGAACAAGAAGGAAAAATTGCATGTTCAAAATTTGTTGGCCAGAAAACAACAACAGATAGTAAGGAGGTGGTTGAGGCATGCTGAAAAACCTCAGTGACGCAGAGGAAGTGGTTCACATCTGTGAGCCAGAGATTGGGAGAAACCTCAGTGATGAGGAGGAGATGAGATTAGTGAGAGATCTCATAGACTACCAGGGGGGCAACGATAACAATTCAGATTTTCAGGTGGGCAATGAGATGGGATCATTGGAGGATCTCATAGACTGTCAGGATGGCAGAAGCAAAATCCCAGATTGCCAAGTGGTCAAGCGAGAAGAGATGAGACTATCTGAGAGTCTCATGAGCTCAGAGATGAGTTTGGATCAGCAAGGAGTTCTTACAGAGGAGGATCATAAATGCATTCTGATCATTGGAGAAATTGAGGTATTCCTACCAAGCAGCCCAGTTGAGGCTAGAGCATGTGTTACAGATGCAACCGCAGGAAAAGGACAGCCAGCAGAGAGTGTCAAAGAGGATGAGGAGAAGGAGCAGACACTGATGTTTTCCCCAATAGAAGGAGAAGGGAATTCATAGGAATGACTCAAATATTTCAGCCAGGGAGATGAACAAGAGATGATTGTAGCACTGAAGCCTGCAGCAGAAGAGGAAATAGACATCATAGACTTTGTTGATCTTTTGGATGTGTTGGCTTTGCACTATCACCCTTCTCTCCAGGGCTTCTAGTTCACTGAAGATCTAGATCTGATCCGTATTAGACAACCATTGAATGCAATTAAATGTAATTAATGAGAGTAGGTAGATGGAGAGAAAGAAAGCAAAAGACAGTCTGACTACATCAAGTAGTATCAAGGGCATGATTTCTCCTGTAGATTTCATGCGGAAGAGGAAAACAGAGACAGAGTGAAATGCTCTATGAGTGGAGATCTGTTTGCATGTAAGCAACAGACATTTGACTGCCAGGTGATTTGTAGGAGAAGCTGGAGATGCTCTCGGTTGTAGAGTGAAGAACAGACTTGCCAAGAGGGCAGGTAGAAGGTGAAAATGGCTACTAAAGGACATGAGCGTGGTTAGAAAGAAGGCCGCAAGAAAAAATGCAATCCAAAAATGGATCTAGAGCTCATTGAGATAAGAGCAAGGATGGAATAGATAGCATGGAAGATGCAGTAGGAGGAAAAGGTACACTGGAGGTACGAATGGCCTCTAAACAGGAAGGAAAAATGGCCTGTTCAAAAGTTGTTAGCCAGAAAATAGCAACAAATAGTAAGGAGGTGGTTGAAGCATGTTGAAAACCTTAGTGACACAGAGGAAGTGGTTCACATCTGTGAGCCATATATTGGGAGAAACCTCAGAGATGAGGAGGAGATGAGATCAGTGAGAGATCTCGTATACTGCCAGGGGGGAAGCGATAACAATTCAGATTTCCAGGTGGTCAATGAGATGGGATCATTGGAGGATCACATAGACTGCTAGGATGATAGGAGAGGAATCCCAGATTTCCAGGTGGGAAAGGGAGAAGAGATGAGACTATCCGAGAGTCTCATGAGCTCAGATATGAATTCAAATCAACAAGGAGTGCTGACAGAGGAGGATCAGAAATGCATTCTGATCATTGGAGGAATTGAGGTATTCTTACCAAGCAACCCAGTTGAGGCTAGAGCATGTGTTACAGATGTAACCGCAGGAAAAGGACAGCCATAAAAGACTATCAAAGAGCATGAGGAGAAGGAGTAGACACTGATGTTTGACCCAGTAGAAGGAGAAGACAATTCAGATAAATGGTTCAAATATTTTAGCCAGGGAGCTTAAAGAACAATCCTAGACCGGGAGGTCAATAGACCCTGTCAAGGTAGGGACACTACATCAATTCTGAAGAAATCCGGAAAATTTATGTCTTAGTGATTCATAAGGAGTTGATTTGGAGAATTCTCTTATGGATATTGGTATGAGGTGCATGTGGTTGCAGCCTTGATGAGATATTGATATCAGTACCATCAACAAAAATATCAGAGACAATAGAAACAATAGGTTATCAGTGACAGAGGTAGTGACAGATTGGTCTACACTTATATTTCAGGGCGGTTGGAAGGGTCATGGAAAGGGGGTTGTATCCTCCTTCTGGTTAGAGCCGGATAAATTAGGGAGTTGGATCTTCCTTCAAGTTATAGCCTATAAACAGGGGGTTGTAGTTGGAGAAATAGGAATATGGTGCTTCCAATGAATGTACACTTTGATCAGTAAGAAAATCCTTCTGTGGTTTTTTCCACATTGGGTTTCCATGTAAAATTCATGGTGTATTATGTTTATGTGATTTTTATGGTGTTGATGATATTTTGAATGCTCATAGTATTTATTAGAGGTTTTATATTATGATTAAAAGTACTAATTGGGTTCATACTGATTCACCCCCCCCCCTCTTAGTATTCCAACAATTGGTATTAGAGCAGGTCCTTCAGGAAGAAATCTAACCACTAGAAGGAGATCATGGAATACGCTAATATTGGAGCACCAAGGTTTGACAGTTAGAACTATACCTTCTGGAACAAAAGGATGAAAACCTTTTTACAGGGATTTGATTTTTGGAAATCGGTAGTAGATGGGTATACAACACCAGTCACTCCCCCAACTGACAGAGAAGGAAAGAAACTCAGCAAAACAACTCAAAGGCTAAAGGTATTATTCTAAGAAGTATAGTTGATTTAGTATTTTTCAAAGATGCATTGTGATAGTGAAAAGGATCTTTGGGATAAAATCCAAAATATTTATGAAGGAGATGCCAAGGTAAAGGGAGCTAAGCTTCAAATTTTCAGAGATAAGTTTGAACAGTTGAAGATGAAGGAAGGTGAAGACATTGCGGCCTACCTTCTGTGAGTTGACAAAGTAGTTAGCACTATTAAAGGATTGGGAGTAGAAGTTGATGAATCAGTGGTTGTTCAAAAGGTATTGAGGTCTCTTCCTATGAAATTTGATTTTAAAATATCAACCCTAGAAGAAAGAGCAAATCTCGGTACATTGAGCATGGACGAGCTACATCGAATATTTACAGCCTATGAAATGAGAATAGAACAGGAGAACCCAGTCACAATGGAATCAAATTTCAAGGCATCCAATAAGACAAATAAGAAGAACAAGCAAAAGTAAAAACCAAGTTGCAGTTGCATTGATGATTCAGACGAATATGAAGAGATGGCTAACTTTGTAAGGAAATTAAAGAAAGGAACTGAAAAGTATAAATGTATGCTTCCATTGAATTGTTTTAATTGTGGGTGTATTGGTCATTTTTCTTCTAAATTTCCTCACAGAAATAAAGACATTGATGAAGAAGAAGCTTCTAAAAGGGAAAATAAATATAAAATAGGAAACAAGAGAAGAAACAAATTCTTCAAGAAAATTTTATACTCAAAGGAGGAAAGTTCCGCATCAAAAAAGGAGGATAATGATAGTGACAATGATTTAGAAAGAGTACTCTTCATGGAAGTAGAATATGATTCTGATCAAGAAGGTGAAGTCGATCTCAAAGTAGAGCTAATCAGTGCATTATAAGAACTTAGGAAGAAAGGAAGAAAAACAAGTCACTCAAGACATAGTTAAAAATGAAAGAGGGATCTTAGAATTCCAACTCTGAAGAACTAGAGCAGATGATCATGAATCTAAAAATTCAAATAGAAGAAGACAAAAGAATTGAGGAAATTCTTAGAATTCAGTTAGAAGAAAAGGAGAAAACGATCGAAAGCTTGGAAGCATAATTAGTCTCTTTAAGGAAATATCTTCAGAAGAAAGATATGTAGCAGAAAAGCATCGAATTATTGGATCAAATCATCAAAAGTCAAATATCATTAGATGATAGGTCCAACTCCAAGAACTAGAGAAGATGATCATGAATCTAAAAATTCAAATTGAAGAAGACAAAAGAATTGAGGAAATTCTTAAAATTCAGTTAGAAGAAAAGGAGAAAAAATCAAAGCCAGCTACAATTAGTTCCCCTTTAAGGAAACATCTCTCGAAGAGCATATAGCGTAAAAGCATCTAATTCATTGGATCAAATCATCAAATATCATTAGATGATAGTCCGTATCAGGATACAACCGCACATAATGAGAAAGGTTGATTCTAAGACAACATAATAGGAAGCAGGACAAAGAAGCTATGCATACACTACTGCATTTGGGTCAACTTCCGACGACGCGTTCGACGCAACTGCCACTTTCTCTATTGTCGGACACAAACCCCGGTAACCCCCAAATGTCATTTCACGCTGCTTTTTCGACCTAATTCCAATTTTCATATATATTGCAAACGCTTCAAACGTAAGAGAGAGACGCTTGCAAATGTGGCGGCAAGAGAGACGCTGTAAACGTGGCAAGACCGACGCTTCAACCGTGGCAAGTGAGACGCCGTAAACGCAGTACAGAGATTTCAAACGCGGCAAGACGACGCTTCCAACGCCGAAGAGATGTTGCAACGCTCGCAGTTAATTCAACGCTTTTCCAAAACGCAGACGCTGGAAACGGCGCGAGACGTTTTATAAGAGAGAGACGCTGGTAAACGCAGGCAAGACCGAATGCCATGAACGGCAAGTGAGATGTTTCATACATGGCAAGAGAGACGCTTCAAAGGCGGCAAGACCGACATTCCCAACGGCAAGTGAGACGCTTTATCGCAAGAGACGCTTGAAGGCGGTAAGATCAATTTTGATATTAGCCCCATCGGTTTCTGGTATGGGATACACCTTGAATACCCAAAGAACGCATCGTCCATCGCGGCAACAACAAATGCACGCCCGTGAGTTACCAGTCTTCACGTATTGCTATGGGAGCGACAACTGAGGTGAAAGAGAGACGCCCCTGACGCAATAGCTTAATTCGGAAGAGAGTGAAAGACGCCAATTTCCACCTTGTTGTAGGTATTTTAAAAAAATACAATATCAATATCAAGACTCCAATAGTCATTCCAAGACAACAATTTCTTCATAAGGATGGTCTTTGAATTCAGCCAACTGACGTATACCGGCTAATTGATATGACTTTGGAGTAATCCTACATGATGCAGAACAGGAGGCACACATTCACTCAACAATTCTGATACATATTTTGAGCAATCTGCATCATTGACAGATTGTTGTTCATTGTTGTTGAATAGACACATATCTTCTTCTTGAAGCTACGCTTCATCTTGTTCTTCAAGCTTTGATTCACCTTCAACATTCTGCCTAGCTAGTACCTGAGAACAAGTCATAATCATAACATCTTCTACCTGCACACTATGAAATCTAATGTTGGGGACTTCAGCATCACTTAATTCCTCACTATCATCATCCATCCATTCTGATTTATGGCTGTGTTGTTCCTTTTCTGCCAAGAAACTTCATATTCTCTAGGTTTTCCTCAAGAATTCATGAATATTGTTTCAAATTTCAGCATTGAATCAATGCCTCCTTCCTCAAGACACAATGGTATTGGGATTCTCTGACATCCCCACACGAGGTCTTTGAAAAAAATCTTCATCATCATATCCTCATGTTGAAGTTCAAATTTTTTTGCAAAGGTATAGAAATCCTCAAGGTGTTTTTTTGCAGAATCATCATTTCCATCAAGTCTTGGGAGAAAATCTAGCCATTTTGAGGTAGCAGGAAGCAGATTTGGATATCCGTGAATAGTAATGAAATTTAAAGGGGCATAACTCCTAGCCTATAACTTTTCAAAACTCATTTTTCAACATTTCAACTACCAATAGTAACAATACAGAAATTAAATCATACCTTTATTATGGAGTCACCAAAAGAGTGTTGAAAGGTACTTCTTCTCTTTGATGTCACCAGTGAGAAAATTCGACAATAAAAAAGAAGAACAACTCAATCCTCATTGGAGTCACCAGATGAGCCAAAATATCTTCAACAAATATAACTCTTCAAAGTTGTTGTAGCAGATCTACTGATTTCAAGGACTTAGCCTTGTCTTTGGCAAGTGCTCCAATTTTTTTTACATCCAAACGTGCATTGTAGTAGTCAGTGGAGACTCAGTGCAACTCTAGACCTAAGTCACTTGACACGTCCAAAAGGGGCCAAGTGTCTGTATCCGTGGTGTCCATGTGAAGACACGCTACAGTACGTGTCGGACATGTGATCAAGCTGTTTCATGAGTGCAGGACATGTCACTAGACCATGTCGGACACCTTCCTGAGGATGTGTCATGATTTTTAGACACGTGCCCTGTGTAAAGCATCCCACGGGAGATAAAAAGGGTTTTGTTTTGTGATTTTAGTTGTTCATTTGACTTTTGAACCTGTGTTAGAGCCAACAACTTTTGATGAGGACAATGAGGAGCCTCTTGATGAGTCATCCTCTACACCAGCAGATGGAGCAATAGAGCTTGGATTGGGCATAGAGGAGGATGAGGATGGAGGACAAGACAGTGGTAGTGATGTTGATTATGACATGGAGGAGGACTATTGACACTGACAGTGACTCTAATATCTATGAGATATGAGATTGATACCTTTTTTGTATCTAGATTCTACTCTGTTGTATTTTGGAGTGGAATTCCCTCATCATCTATGTAATACATTTTTGTTTTGATGCCTTAAAGACTAAAGTTAATGAGAAATATGCAAACTGCTATTTAGTATTTATGGTTCTATTTTATGGTTCATTCACATTGGTTCTAAATTCTAATGTTACCTGTATCATATCATTGTATAATTTGTATCATGTATCAGTATGTCTATTTTGTATGTTCTATGAGTATGATGTTTAGAGTTTGATTGATTTGTATGATGTATCTTTTTTGA
>SNQJ01S0129842.1:0-17697 GCA_010110895.2 Picea sitchensis
GTCCGTCAAATCAAACATTCACATCTTTGAGTTTTCCATAGTTCTTGGCCAATATAGTTATTTTTATAGACTCGAGAAACAGGGTGTTACACCAAGATAGTGGTAAAAACAAGAGAGATCTTCAACATTTTTGAATTATTAAAATCAATGCAAGAATCCTTGTTAATAAACTCTCTTATAATAGATTGATAAAATTTTTTATCATGCAATGAAATAGATTAAATATAAGTAAAAAAGGAAGACAATTCTCTGTAGTAAGGAGGCATGTTCATCTTAAGCTTTGGAAATGTAATTACATCAAGAGAACACTGGATTTGTTTCTTCAAACTTTTCAATATTTTGAAGAGCCTCTTGTTTCCATCTTTCCTTTACGAGAATGTTGAAATTTTAAATATAAATAATTAAAAACGATACGATAATGAGGCTGACGATAGGATAATGGATGAGGCTGACGATAGGATAATGAGAACGATATTAAGAATGCCTGCAGAGAACAAAGTAGCAAAAGAGTGAGAGTGAGGCGAGGCGAAATTGTTATGGCCATGATTYTCACGAATGAATGAACTGCTATTCCGATCTATCAATCAACCTAAAGGAGAGGAAGAAGAGATAGTCGGTCTTGGTTATGTKGWCGTTTATTTATATCAATTCATSGGCAGTYCTCCACCGCGTTAATTTTGAATTCAATAATTGAAAAATCATGGAATTCAATGGAAGAAGACCGCTSAGCTGCTACGCGGCATGATGATTGATTTGAATATCTTTAACTATTATTAAAGAATTACTAAGTCAACACAAGGGCAGATTTTCTTGTCGGTTACTCAGGTTTGCTGTTAAATAAATGGCAAAAATTAGCAAGTCAGACCGACGGAAGTTTCAGCTAGCAATTGAGAGGGACGAAAGTTTCAGAAGTTTCAGGTAGCCGCCATTGTTATTATTTTTGTATTCAGTATTATATAATTCAAATTTCTTTTATGTTCTACTTGCATCGAAGTGTCTCGCCCTCCGCTTCCTTTTCCAATACAATAAAAAGCAAAAAGCCAAACCAAAAAGCAAAACATGGAGTCATAACCCACCATTCCATGCTTCAACCTAATTCCATTCATTGATCTTCATATAGAGAACAACGACTTCTCGTTGCGTTCTACAATCTTTCGTTTATTTTTCCACTCGTTTAAAATGAGAATATATCCTTAAAAAAACAGCTCTGTATATCGAATATCATGCACGAAACATGTGCACAATAAGTCGAACATGGGACATTTAAATATTTATCCGGTAAACTTGTGAATACAAAAATATTAATTTTATAAAATTATAAATATATGAGTGACTCAAAAGTAATAATGATAAAAAAAAAAAAATTAATAATTTTATAAAATAATAAATATATGAGTGAGTTAAATTAATGATGATTTTTTTATACACGTTAAATGCAATAAAGTATATAAAATAATAAACATGTTAATACAAAATAATAATTTTATAAAATAATAAATATACGAGTGACGTAAATTAATGATGATTTCTTTGTACACGTTAAATGCAATAAAGTATATAAAATAATATACATGTTTGAGATACATATACAATGAATTTTGATTTTTAATAAGAAGATAAAATATAACAAATTGAATAATTTTTTTCAATTTATATATATATATTTTAATTTATTTTGATTTTTAATAAGAATATAAAATATAACAAATTGAATAATTTTTTTCAATTTATATATATATTTTTTAATTTTAATTTTTTTTATAGTGAATATAACAAATTAATAATTTTTTTCAATATATAATTTATTTTTTTTAATTTTGATTTTTTTTAATATTGATTTTTTTTATAGTAAGCTATGTGTGTCTTAATATATAAAAATTTACATAGTTGTAAACCACAAACTATACTAATATAGGCTATTTTACCAAAAAAAAAAAAAAAGATTGTTTAATATTTATATTGAATTAATAAAATCCTCTAACCTATAAATTAGTATGTGAAGTGTTGTTGTAATATTTAAAAGTATTAATATAAGAAAATTGTATTTCTTATATTGTAAAGGTTAGTCTCACTAATGATTTAGGTCACAAGAAAAATAGAAGAAAATATAAAAAAATCAATATTTCTTAATCATCATCATCATCATAGAAATAGTTCTTTGTATGCCTACAATTTCACTATCTATGAGTATGTTAACATGCTTTATCTTCATGAAACACAAGCATATTAAAAAAGAGGGGAAAATGTTAAACTTTCTATGGTTTATGCATTCCATATCATTGACTTGATTACTCTCAAACTAAGTGTGAAGGAAACACATCTTATAAGATATGACACATAATAAGGAATGACTTAAGTGTTAATTAAAATAGTCATGTACTTATGAAATTAAAATTTTCCACCTATATTACTCTCTTTCCTACATATTAACTTAATTTGAATAAAAAAATTACATTATTTTACCAAAAGCATTTGCACTCAATAATGAATTTAAAGAATGAAAAGTTTTTTACACACATAAATCCACAACTTAACCACTTAGATCCATCTTTTTATCTTACATTTGAATGGAAAAAGGCTTATAGCAAGCCATGTAGAACACTTTCTTTTTATGGTTGAGGTGAAGGCTCAAATATCTTTAATGTCAAGTTGCAAAGTCCTTCCACCTTTCTATAATGAATGAATTATTGAAAATGGAGCTCTTTAAAGTTTAGTGGCAATGTTTACTTTTATGTATAAAGGAATTAGAAACCATCATTGGATATGAAACTAAAAATTTATTTCAAAGTTTTGTTACATGACAAGTTGGTATTTTGTTTACATATGAGCTAAAGTAATCACATACATGTACATTAATTTGTCATTACATCTACACAAAATTGTCTTTAGTGTGCAATTTTTCTATTAACATTTGGAACATTTCTTTTTATTGAAAATATATTTTCCTTCATTCCATCAATATCTTCTCTTTTAATTTATTAAAATTTTTAAGGTCTAATAAAAATATCAATTAATTTTTCTATAATTTTTACCATATTGTAAGTGAATTTGTCCTACTTTTTGCAACCTTCTCAAATATGTATATGCACTCCAATGTTATTTCTTTTTCAATGATGTACAACATTCTTCACTAATTGTAAATAATTTTTTGGTTACCTTAAAAAATATTATATGTCTATTGTATGTCATTCAAATTTTGGAAATCCTTACATATTGCATACAATGCTCGCTTATACTATGTGTCGATTAAAGATAACACAACAAGTTACTACTATTGAACCAACACAAAATGCATCCTTGGATGCGAACTTTCTATCATCTATGCATTTAACACATTTAGAACCTATATATACATCTAATCTACTTTCACTTTCATTCTTAAGATTTCACTTTCACTCCTCTTATTTAATTCTAGTCCTCACCTCTTTATATCAAGATCCATTTTCATATCACTTGTATTACTATTCATTATCATAACTTTTTTTTTTAGATCAAATCATTTTTACATGAATAGTTTGATATAAAAAATTGCCTCAAATTTATGTCACACTTTACCTTAAAATAATAATAATGTAAGACTCCAAAATTGAACAATGAATAGTTTGATATAAATAATTCCCTCAAATTTATGTAATACTTCACCTCAAAATAATAATTTAAAACTCCCAAATTGAACAATATAAGATTTTTAATAGATTCTTAATAATTATATTAATAAGGTATACTCTATTTTCTTAATAGATTTTTAATAATTATATTAAATTGATATACTTTATCTTCTTTATTGTTATAATACTTTATATATATATAAAAAAAAACTTATTTTTTTATAATTTTTAAATATTTATTATTTCTTAAAATTATATTATTTTGTTATATATATATATAATTTAGTTATTCAATATTATATTTCTTATATATTTAATATAAATATAAATATATATAAAATGTTCAATTATTTAGTATCATCTTATCTATATATTTAATATATATATAATTATACAAATTATTAAAAAAAATTACATAAAATATTTAATTATTTAATATTATATTTAATATAAACATAATTATGTAAATAAATAGAAGATTTACATTATCTTGATTCATAAATTTATGCGTATATTTATTAAATGTTTAGATATTTGATATAATACATTTTAGTTATTTAATATTATATTTATTATATATTTAATACAAACATAATTATGTAAATTAATAAAAGATTTATATTATCTTGATTCATATATTTATTAAATGTTTAGATATTCGATATTATATTTATTATAGATATAATTATGTAAATTAATAGAAGGTTTAAGAGTAGTTGTACTATTTAGATTTATTTTTAATGTTATTAAAGGATTAGGTTTTTAAGAGAAAAATAGGATTTGATAGCTTGTACTGAAGGAAGAGAAAGGAATTCATTTAGTCCAAGCTGCCTTCAAGTAAGAACCATCTAACAATCTTTTAGGATGAGGTTTTGATTGAAGTTAAGGATCTTAGTTATGTTAAATAGTGAGTAAACCAATGCATCACAATTTTAAAATGTATTAAATCATATTTAATTTACTATTTAAATTATTAATTTCAGACAAGGCTGTAATTTTAAAAATCAATTTTAAAAGCTCCAATTTTTGAATATTTATACTCACAATTTTTCTATATGTCTTATTTCCATGGTAAGACAATTAGATAGCTCATTGAAGAATGCAAAGTCATAGAGCAATTTTTATTTAGATTGCACATTCTGTGCATCCAAAGTGTATTTGAATTTGTTCTTTATTTATTGGATGTATAGAATCTGCAATCCAGTTAAGTTCCGGTTATCAGACTGTATATTAAGATCCAAAGTGTATTTGAATTTGTTCTTTATTTATTGGATGTATAGAATCTGCAATCCAGTTAAGTTCCGGTTATCAGACTGTATATTAAGATACAGGAAAATAGTTAACATACAACTTATATGTAATGGAAATTTTTTTTTAAAGAATGTTTATATTTGTTTTTGATTTTTTTTATAATAAAGTGGTTAAAAATATGGAGCCTGTAAAATAAACGAAAGATTGTATGACCAAACTACCAGTCGTTGCTTTGAAGGACTTCCTTATATGAAAATCCATGAAGGGGAATTAGGTTGAAGCTTCTTAGAGTTGATGGAATGCTGGTTTATTAGTGGGAATATTTATCTTTTTCATAGGGAATATTTTATAGGGAAAAAAGAAAGCGGTGGGTTGAGGAAGTTTTATATCGAAAAAAAGGAAGCGGAGACGCTGGGCGGGCTGAAGGAATTTGAATTATACGTAGGGAGTACAAAAATGACAACAATGGCGGCTATCTGTCCTGGAGACTTTTGGGCGTCTCACTTGTTACCTTGCTACCTGTGAATCGTTCCGAACCTTTTATAGAGAGTGGGAGGGGACGAGGGCATTAATAGATAAAGTTTATTATTTAAGGGTGAGAGCATTAATAGATAAAGTTTATAGTTTATTAAGGGGGACATTAATAACTAAAGTTTATTATTTAATAAACGTCTTCTCACCCTCTACCCTAAAGTAAATTAAAGTTAAAGTTTATTAAGGGGGGACATTAATAGATAAAGTTTATTATTTAATAAACTTTATCTATTAATACCCCTCCCACCCTTTAAGGGAAAGTAAATTAAAATGGCATAAACATATAAATTACCTTTTTCTTATACATTGATTTTGTCATTTTTTATATAAATATTTAAAATAATAAAAAAAATTATAAATAAGATTAAATTTACAAAGACATGAATTTATTCTTTATCTTTTACTTTAAATTGATTTAAATGGTTTCAAATAATTTGCATATCATTATAATTTTGTATTGAATAAAATTCTATTCATTAACACATTATGTTTCAGAATAATTTAGAAATATATAAATATTATAATTCATTTTATTAATTTAGTTTTGGTATAACATCCAATACATCATTCACAGAAATTACTCTTAAAATAGATAGTATTACTTTTGTTCTAGATAGTTTGTCATGTAGTAATAAAATTAGATGATAATGTTTTTTGGTTGGTATATAGTAATAAAATTAGATGATAATGTTTTTTGGTTGGTATAGATATTTAATTTAGTGTTTTTTTTTTAAATAAATAAATTTAGATTTATAAATCTCTAAAAATATTATTCCAAAAATTAAAAATAGTTTAAAATTTTTCTAAATATTTATAAATATAAAATAAATTTTCTCATTTTTAAATAATTATTTTTATTTTTTATTTGTTGTATAATTATAATATCAAAATTTCATTAAAATTTAAAATAAAAATACATGTTAATTTCAACTTTAAAAAATATTATAAAAAACCAATATCTTTATAATCATTTTTGTAGTTATCTCCAATAAATTATGTTTATAAAAAACCAATATCTTTATAATCATTTTTGTAGTTATTTCCAATAAATTATGTACTTTATCGTAACTCCTAATCTTAATTATATAATTACAATTTTTAACCTCTTACTGTAATTTTATGAAAACTTTCAATTACATTTTTCAGTGTATTAAATATATTTTAATATTCAAATTTGTAAGTAATATTATATATGCCTTTAAGTCATTAGTCATATTAGGAAATATTCAAATTTTGGTATGTACTATGCCTTTAAGTCATTACTTGTAGTTAGAAATAGGATCAACATATCACGTATTGAAATTTCAACAACTTATATATAGAACACTTTTATTAATCAAATTTTAGCAACTTTCATCATCACATTCATTGGGCCACCAGGAAGCAAATCCACTTTCCTTCTCCAACCATTAGGAGAGAATTGACATATTGTCAATAATTACTATAGTAATCTTCCCTCAATTGGCCCTTTCTGGTTCAGTTGAGTAGGGCATGTTCAATAATAGTTAGTATGTTAGCTTTTGGTCAATGAGTCACTTTGTAAATATCCCTTTTCATTCGAGTTGAGTAGGGAGTGGTAGAAATAAAGAAACAACTTCTTTTGTAACTACAAGTGGCTATAGAGGAAAAGGTCTCCCTGTATAGTATTAAGAGGCATCTCCTCTCATCTAAATAAAGAGAAGGTATTTTCTGTGTCTTATTGTTTTCTTTCATTCTTGCTGGGTTTTTTTTCCAAAGAGTCCTTATGATCTTGATTGCAAATCGATTGGTATCAAATCCTGGATCCAAGCCATCTTTTTCTCAAACAAGGAATTCAGAAGAGAGACCATCCAACATGTTTTTTTTCTTAGAGCCAGGCGCCCTTCTCAGGACTTCTAGTGCGCCCTGCTCAGGGTTTCTAGAATGTTTATCTTCCACCATTCTCCACATGCCCTCCAAAGGATATCGAGTGCCTTTTCAGTGTGCTCACGAGTTCAGTGATTCTTAGCGTAGCATATAGTGATAGATCGACATCTGTGGTGAATGAAAATTATGTCATCATGAAGAGAGTCATCTACAAAGAATTATGTATCCACTGCCACAACTCCAATTTAGGATTTAACGATGTATCTATACAAACTACTCCATATACAATAGCGCAGAGCTCCAAGACCCATGCAACTCAATACATGTTTCTAATTACCAAAGTTTGTGGGGAAAATGAATGGAGAGAAAGGAGACTCTTRTCTTTTCCATATTTCCACATACTACCATACATGTCTTGATATGRCGGAGGACATGAAGATTCATACCATCAATTTTCAACTCAAGGGAACTGTGCAGACATGGTGGGGAACTCAGTTGGAGAATTATTCCTAGGTCATGGATAGAGGCGACCCGATCGAGATACAAATACCGCACATTATGACTTGGGATGGATTCTACCAAGCTCTTTGATAACGCTTCTACCGACTGGGATATCGACAAAACCTCCCTGCTAGATGGTTGTAACTCCAACAACTATCCAATCAATATGTCCAAAGCTACATAGATATCTTCTGCAAATTGCACATCCCGGTGCACATTGACGATTTAGAAGATGTATTAGTTATAAAATTCAATTAAGGTTTATTAATGCATCGTCATCATGAAGTTTATTTTTTTGAGAGTTCTTCCTTGGACAAGGTCTTTCTTTAGGCCTTCACTATTGAGCGTAAAGTGCCTCCTTGAATCCACTCACCCCAACTCGACTATGACTCTTCTACTATTGGCTCTTCCCATGTTACCCGTACCACCACCTCCACGACTCAAACAACACCCTAGTGTACCTTCCACAATACTTACTTGCATGCTTCTACCCATTGTTGGGCACTTCAGAACCTTCTCCCCAAGAAAACGCTTTTTGCAGAGGTCACTCAGTTTGATTCCCCTAACCCTCCTAAATTTCTTTCTGTCAAAACTCCTATAGAAGTTGACCCATATCTAATTCTTATAACCACCAATGAACATGACACCTCTTTTGTGCCCCCTTTTAGCCACAATTTTCAAAGTAAGTACGAATTGGCTACTCTCATCATAAACAATGAAAGTCAAAAGAAACTCATCGCCCAAGACTTGGTCCAACTCCTACAACACCCAACTACTCTGCACCATGAACCGTATAAGATAAGATGGGTACAAAATGAGGGCCCACTTCTCACTATTTCCCATTGTTCTACAATGACGTTCGCTATTGGCCATTTTTGAGTTACTATGGTGTGTGATGTTTCTCCTTTATATTTTTCTTACCCATTACTTGGACATCCCTACAAAGAGGCCTGGAATGTTTTTTTATCATGTTATATTCCATAAATACCAGTTGAAACATGAGGGACGCACCTATCTACTAACCTCCTCTACTCCTCACTCCACAGAGCCTCTGACTAAAAAATAGGTCATTAAGAAAGTAACTCTAAGAAAACATATTTCCTTATTTTTTGTTAGCTCCATTAAACCACACCTTATGACCAACCTAGGATCTTAGTACATGACTCCCCCGCTCCCAAAAATTGTCAATTCATTCCCCCAACCCATTGGATTTCCCTCATCCTATGTTATTCATAACACCATTGATCTCTTTCTAGAAGCCTCTTTGCCCAATTCCCCTTCATACTTCCTCTCTCCTTAAGAGGTTGTTTTGATAGAACGCCAACCTCACCAACTTATAAATTTATACCCTACTCCACCTTCATATTCACCTTGTGTGTCTCCATCATTTTATATGTCAAAGTAGGTTTTTTTTCCAGTAGTCTCTACTAGCAGGTTATGTACACCCACAAAAGTGCCAACATATTATAACACTTTGTGTGGCAATTTCTATATTTCAAAATAGCTTATTGATTAATATTTAGGCAAAAACAAATATTACAAATGCAACATAGCATGGAAACATTATCTATAGAGGCATGTCTTCTAAGATGGAGCAATTAATCAGACATCGTGTATTAGAGGCATGTCTTCTAAGATGGAGCAATTAATCAGACATCGTGTATTCAACACACCTGTTTTTCTTTCAGGGAGATTGTATTTAAGGGAATTGTTGAGACATATAATGAATCTTTGGCTGATCAATACTAAGTAGGGTTTTCACATCAACAACAATAAAAAATCTCAACTCAACATTCTACCTACACTTTCACTCAGTGCCATCTTCAGGTAGCCCTTGCATTACCAGCTACACCAAAGCGTGCAAAACAGAGGCCTCATAAAATCACATGCCATTGTTCTTTCACTCAGAAGCTTATGTGTGGCTCTTACGGGACAAACACCTATTCATAGGAAAACATCATCAACTACGCCTACTCATATCTGAGCCCAAAACAATTTGAGAAAGCATTGGAGAGAATGGAGTGCATTTTTCCTTATTTCTTGGCAGAAGTAGGGATGCTTCCAGATCTAAACAGGGAGGAAATAGGCCATCAGTAAGGGATTCCACCTTCCTTCATGAACAAATAGGAGAGAATTAGCATATTGTCAATAATTAGTTTTGTAATATTCCTTTGCCAGACTAGTTGAACAAGGAATATTGAATAATAGTTAATATGTTAGGTTGTGGTTAGTGAGTCACTTTGTAAACAACACTCTCTAGTCCAGTTGAGTAGGGCATGGAAGAAATAAGAAAGGAACTTATTTTGTAACTTCATGTGCCTATAGAGGAAAAATTCTCCTTGCATAATATTAAGAGGGTGCTCCTCTCTCTAGTATTTTTTTTGTCTTATTGTTTTCTTTCATTCTTGTTGTGTTTTATGTCCAGTTTGTCCTTCTGATATTGACCTTACGATATCTATTACGGACCAATGGTCATCATTGTTTCCCCATAGGTAACATTCAAAGTATAGCAATATATTGATTATCAAATGACTTTTAGTAGTTGGATGAAATTTCAAGCTTCTATCACCTCATTTTGAAAACACAATCAATGGAAAGAGACAACATAGAAAACAATTAGGATTTCTTCTGGCATTTCTTGATATAAAAATAGATTCAATTACATAGATATACTTCTCACATGGCAATTTCAGGTGGATGGTGAATTAATTTCCCTCTATCGTCTGACCCTATTAGAAATTTAATAATTCACTCGTGGTACTTTTACTTAATATTTGATAACTCGGTGAGGAGGAAAGGATTATCCAGTGATGCATTTCAATGGAAGATACAAAATGGGATGTAATACAAAGCATGAAAATGTTAGAAAATAACTAAATTCAAGTATTGGTCAAATTCGAACATAGTGACATTTAACCTTGATTTATCCCATGGAGAGTGTAAGAGGGTTGATGTTCCCTATCTTCACCATAAAATCCACAAACTGTTTCAGAAAGAGCTCCTTATTTTCTACATAATCCTTCACTATCTCCATCGTCTTCACCTAGCCCTTGGTGAACAATTCTTCATCCATGCTTAACATTCCATGTCCTCGATCGAAGTTCTTGAAGTAGTAGTTGTCCAATTTGGTAGGACTCAGTAAATCAGATGGGGACAAGTTAGCATCTCCTCCCAATTTCGGACACTGGATTGGGACACTGTGATATGAAATGAGTCTGGTAATATGTTTCTAGGGTGAGGTCAGGCTACCCATTGCCACTCTGGCTATAAATCCTCTACCTGAAGCTTGTGCATTGAGATTGGTCAATGAAGTAACTTCTTGCGTAATGATAAATTGCATTTTTCTTTACATTTCCGTACTTAATAATCTCCACCTCATATTGAATTCTTCAAAGAAAAATGAATTTACTACAAATTATGATGCAATAAAATTCAACATTTATGTACCTCAAAGGGCCACCAAGTTTACCTCATCTAGACCATGTAGTTTAAACTTAGTAATGAAAATCTGTAGAGTTGAATTGGGCAATGTGATATTGTTGTTGGACTCACTCAAACTTGCACTCTTTGAGTCTCTCCTCCCCAGTAAAACTTCCCATGCCAGACCTCCACTCTGGTAATATTCATCCATAACACATTACTAGGTATTATTATTTATTTTGTTATAATAACACACCGACTTCTCTCTTTATCTGATCGATGACTTCAAATCCTCGAGCAAAGTTTATGTTGGGATTCGATCTCTTCTCACTCACAATGCTTCCAATGTCATCTACTAGAAAAGAGGCTTCACACCCATGTCATTCCATTAAAATTTCACACATGCATGCATACATTTTATTATTAGGAATTCATGAGGAATCAATACTAGTAACGATTAGATTAATCTGCATGATGAAAATGTTGGAAGAGTAATCATTGCACCACCCAAAAGACGACTTATCTCAGCCAATCAAATTGTGAAGAGGTGAACACCTTATCCCTTCAAAGTTTTAAGAGTTACCACTGCCACACCAGTTGATCTCTATTTGTTCGGGGTGGAAAAGGGGCATCAGCGTCAAAATGATTAAATCTATCAAATGTTGAAGGGTCGTGACTGTAATATTTTGATTAGCAGTTTTTGTTTGGTTATGTAACCAAATTAATATTCTAAAGGACAATATCATGTATACAAATATGTAATTGAACAACTAATATGGAATCAATTTTTGAAAGGGTTAACATAGTATTCAATTTTGTTGTAAAAAGTAATTTCTTATTGTTGTAGCATGTATACTTTGTTTTTTGTATCAGTTTGAAAACTCCATTTAAATTTTTATGATGTGCATTGTTTTTTTGTAGCATGTTATTGATATTTAGTATAGAAGTACTGGGTTGATTTAATGTTGCATAGAGTGATTTTTTGAAACTATTCCAATGTTATAATTTGAGTTTTAGTGTGTTGTTGCAACTCCCTTTCTCTGTTGCAACTCTGTTTGATATAAGTCTCTATTTTTTTGCAACTTGTTGCATCATATCTATTCTGGTACAACACTTTGTGTTGTTGTAACTTCCCTGCAACCTTCAGTTTGGAATCAAAGAGAGGAATCTAATTTAAGATGGTTTTGATTAGTAGTTCGTCTCAGACTCAGGTTCATATTTTGGGCTAAGAAAACTTATGATTCCTGGTTTATTAGAATGAGAACAATTTTTGTTTCTCAATATCTATGGAGTTTGTTTATTGATGGTTATGCAGAGGCAACTGACCAGACAACAAAATTGGCTCTTACTAATATTGAGCATGCTTTTTTTATGGATAATAGAAAGAAGTACAACAAATCCCCTGGCCTTATCCAACAAGGCTTAAATGATTCAATTTTACCAAGTTGTCAAGCGCAAAATCTTCAAATAAGACTTGGAACATTCTTGAAGCTTGTTATCAAGGTGCATCCAAGGTGAAGATTGTCAAGTTGCAGAACTTGAGAAGGGATTTTGAAAATCTAATGATGAAGGACAATGAAACTATTGATAATTTCATGGCTTAGTTCATGAGTGTTGTAAATCAACTAAAGAAGTATGGTGATGGAATTAATGACAATAGATTGATTGAGAAAGTGCTTAGAAGTTTTCCAAATAAGTTTGAAGTTGTTGTTGTACCCATAGAGGAATTTAAAGATCTTAGTCAAATGGAGATTTATGATTTGGATGGTTCTCTTGTTGCACATGAATCCAGGATCTCTAGATATAATGAAGGACCATTGGAGAACACCATCAAACCATAGCTTCAAGTTATTATAGGTAGAGGCAGAGGAAGTTCTAGTAACCAAGGAAGAGGAGGTTGGTTTCAAAGGGATAAAAGAAATGAATCAGAGAGGGGTAGTAGAAGAAGATCCTGGAAGAAGGGAAATTCGAGGTATGATAAATCTAAAGTACAATGTTATTACTAAAAGAAATTTGGTCATTTCTAACAAGTGTTGGAAGAATAAGGAATATGTTGCAAAGAAGTATGCACACATTACAGAGGAACCTAAAGGTGACCAAAAAACTATATTTTTGACTTGTTATGTTACTCAAGAAAGTTCATATGATGTTTGGTTTTTGGACATCAGATGTAGTAATCACATGACTGGAAATACATATTTGTTTTCTAGTTTAGACATGACTATTCAGTCTCAGGTAAAGCTCATGGGCAATGATAGTAAGGTAAGTGTTAACGTTAAATGTGTGATTTTTTTATACTAAGAATAATGAAAGAAGGAAAATATATGATGTTTATTATGTACATCATTTGAAATGCAATCTGATGAGTCTTGGATAACTAATGGAGAAAAATTATAGAGTGTTCTTCAAGAATAATGTATGTACAATTTATGATAAGTATCCAAGTAATAAATTGATTGTTAGGGTAGTGATGACAAACAATAAAATGTTTCTTCTTATTATGAGAAGTAAATTGATTGAATCTTTGAATGCTTATAAAGCTAAGAGTTTAGATGAGTCATGGTTATGGCATTTGAGATATGGACATTTACATTTTGGAGGTCTAGATTTGTTGCAGAAGAAGTAGATGGTGAAGAGGTTTTCCAGTATTCAACAACGAACAAGCTCATGTAAGAGTTGCATGCTTGGAAAGCATAATAGGGAGAAGTTTGTTTCTGGAGTTTCATATAGGGAAAAAGCTACATTGGAAATTGTATAGATAAATTTGTGTGGACCCATGAAAACACCTTCTTTATATGGTAATGTTTATTTTATGAATTTTATTGATGATTTCAGTAGAAAAAAATGAGTGTATTTTCTGAAGAAAAAATTTGAAGCGTTTGGTGTATTTTAAAGGTTCAAATCCATGGTTGAAAATGAGAGTGGTAAGTCTATTAAATTCTTGAGATTAGACAGAGGAGGTATGTTAAATTATTTCATTGAGTTTTGCCTTTTTCATGGAATTAAGAGACAATTTACTACTCATTATACTCCAGAGAAAAATGGAGTGCTTGAAAGGAAGAATCAAACCATCATGAACATGGCTTGGTGTATGCTAAAAGAGAGGCACCTTACAAATGAATATTGGAGATATGTTGTTATTTGTTCAATTTATATTCTGAACAGGGGTTTGACTAAGAGTGTGAAGAACCATGTTCCCCAGGAAGCATGGAGTGGTAAGAGTTGTAGTGATTTGCATTTGAAATTTTTTCGGTGTGTAGCTTATGCACATGTAGTTGAAGAGACGAGGAGAAACTTGGATGAAAGAAGTGAGAAGCGTATCCTTGTTTGATACAGTGCAGATTCTAAGGAATATAGACTCTATATTCCCATCACTAAGAAGTATGTTATCAACAGAGATGCTGATTTTAAATAAGAAGATGCTTGGGATGGAATCATTGACAAAGTTGTTTAAGGCGGAGCTCAAGTATCCCATGGAGATGATGATGGAGATGAACATGCCATATAGGGTGGACAGTTGATTCCACATGAACATACACCTGCAACAAGAACTCCTATAAGGAAAACACCATATATCATCCCATCACAATTTAGAATGCCCAGAACACATGAGCGTGGTGAGCCATTGGGTGATGGTGGACATAAAACAAGATTAGAGGTAAGTAATGAATGAAATCCTACTTTAGTTTCATTAAAGAACAAATTTAAAGGTTATAAGACTATAAGTTTAAGAAAATTGTATGAGAAAAATGATGAAATAGATCAAGTTTCAAATTTTTCATTGATTGCATATGATCCTGTAAATTTAGATGAGACTTTTAAAAAAGAATTTTGGGTAGAATCCATAAATGCGGAAATTGATGTCATAGGAAGGAATAACATTGGGGAACTTGTAGATTTTCTTGAAGATAAAAATTGTAGAGGTGTTAAATGGATTTAAAATACCAAGTTAAATGTTGAAGGTGAAGTTAAGAAGAACAAGGCAAGGCTTGTAGATCAAGGGCTCATTCAACAACCTAGTATTGATTATAATGAATCGTTTTCACCTATATCTAGGCTTGATATAGTAAGAATGGTATTAGCCATTGTTTCTTAGAATAAATGGTGTGTGTATTATATGGACGTAAAGTCTGCATTTTTAAATGGATTTCTTGAAGAAAAAGTTTATGTGAAGCAACCTCTAGGATATAAGATTGACAGACAAAAAGGTAAGGTCTATAGGTTAAAGAAAAAGTTGTATGGATTGAAAAAAGCACCCAGAGTATGGTACAACAAGATTGATGAATACTTGAATGGTGAAGGATTGAACATGAATCCAAGTAAGCCAACTCTATATACACAGGTAAATCAAGAAGGTAAAATCTTGATTGTTTGGTTTTATGTTGATGATTGGATAGATGAGTTTAAGACAAACATGAAAGGTGAGTTTTAAATGACTGATTTAGGGATGACGAAATATTTTCTTGGAATCGAAATAATGGTATTTGTATTTGTCAAACTAAGTATCAAAAGGACATATTGAAAAGGTTTAGGATGGTGAACTGTAAACCAACTGTAACATCAATTGCAACTCACACAAAACTCAGTAAGAATGATGAGGGGTCAGGTGTTGATTTGACTCTGTATAAAATACTGGTTGGAAGTCTTATGTATTTGACAACAATAAGGCCTGATATAGTGTTTGTTGTAAGTTTGATTTCAATAGTTATGGAGACTTCAAAGAGTACTCATTGGAAAGCAAGAGAAAATATCTTAAGATATATTACCATAATAACAAATTATGGTATCCTATACACAACAAATTCAATTTTTGAACTAATTGGATATATTGATGGTGATTTTGCAAGGTGTAGTGTACTAATGATAGAAAGAGCACATCGGGATATGTGTTCAATGTTAGATTAGGAGAAATATCATGGGCATAAAAGAAGCAACCCATTGTGACTTTATCTGCTGAAGCATAGTATGTTGCAGTGACAATAACAACATGTTAGAACCAACTCACATTTTCTGCTATAATAAATCATCCATTAATGTGTCACAAGAACCAACTCACAATTTCCCCAAGAAGAACCAACAAGAACAAACTCACATTTTTTGTTATAATAAATCATCCATTAATGTGTCACGTAATTATGTTTTCCACAAGAAAACTAAGAATATTGATAAAAAAATATTATTTTATTCAGAACTGATAAATAGTGATGAAACTTCTGTAGAGTTTTGCAGATCTAAATATGACATGTTTACAAATCCTTTAGCAAAGAAATTGTTTGAAATTCATAAAAAGAACATTGGAGTTTGTGAACATTTTTGGTTGGACAACAATCTAGTATTACATGGTTTTTTTTTCTTTAAATGATTAAGCGAGATTGTGAAGAGGTGACTGCCTTATCCATTCAATGTTTGAAGAGTTATCACAACCACATCCCTTGATCTCTATTTGTTCGAAGGGGCATCACAGTCAAAATAATTAAATGTATCAAATGATAAAGGGTTGTGACTGTAATATTTTAATTAGCTTTTTTTTTGTGTGGTCATGTAACCAAATTGATTTTTAAAGGTCAATCTCATATATATATATATATATATATTGAAAAAGAGTGAGAGTGAGGCGGGGAGAAATTGTGATGGCCATGATTCTCATGAATGAATGAATTGTTATTCCGATCTATCAATCAACCTAAAGGGGAGGCAAAAGAGGTAGTAAGTCTTGCTAGTCTTGGTTATGTAGACGTTTATTTATATCAATTCATGGGCAATCCTCCACCCCGTTATGTTGAATTCAATAATTGAAAAATCATGGAATTGAATGGAAGAAGTTGCTCAGCTAATCCACTCAACCATGGCCTACCCAGTATCTTGACTCATATCTTCAATTATTACTAATGAATTGCAATGATGAATGATTCACATGTTTAATTGTTGAGTCAACACAACTACAGGTTTTCTTGTGGGTTATTCATGTTTGCCATGAAGTAGATAGCAAAAAGCATAAGCTTCCAATGAGCTTCCCGGTTGTTATTACATTATTGTTATGTAATGCATGCACCCCTTCATGACATGAATGAAATTCATCACGCGGAATGATTCCCGTTGACGAGAATTTTCCAAAGGAAAAACAAAGTCAAGCTTCAATCATCAGTGCTTCAAAGTTTGTATTTTGCGTAGAGATGGCAAGGCAAGATAAAATATATGAACCAAACACACGGTGAGGCTACACTCACTTCTGTATTGTTCAATGAAGACAGATTACATCCTTATATAGGAAAAGACTCGACCGAGTCAGTTACATGCAAACCAAAGACAACTAGACTCTTAACTAAGAACCGACTCTTAACACGCCTACAACTGACTCTCACAACTAAAGCTTATAACTGGTTTTTACAACTGGCTCTTACAACTGGCGCTTTCTCCATTATTTCCAAGTCTCCCCCTTAATGGAGAATGGATTGACTTCTACACCTAACATCTCCCTAAACAGTTCAAACTTAATCTTTCCAAGAGGCTTAGTGAAAATATCAGCAACATTTTCACT